>VCRD01002091.1:64330-92713 GCA_006783055.1 Trinorchestia longiramus
AACATTTTAGTTAGATTTACATAATGCTTGTACAGACGATGGAAGAGCATTTATAGAAGCTTCGTACGCGTTGTGTCTATCTAAACCTGCACGGTATTCTAAAATGCAGAGTATGAGTATGAGTAACCATTATATATATATATATATATGATGGTTAAATAACCAACACACTGGAGACTAGGCTGAGTAGCTGGTAATGGTGTAATTTCAACAAGTATTTTTGCTTGGCTTGCTTGTTAACTTAAGTACAAGCGTAACTTTTGCAACTGCCTCTTGAGAAGTTTATTTATAATACTTCAATTGAAATATTTTTTATTCTCCTATTGTAATGCGTGCATATCATAGATAGGCTGAAAATTGTGTTTTGTTTGTATATCAGCTTTGCATCTGAGGTTTATTTTTATTTGGAGAAATCAATGAACTTTTGTTATCCCACCCAAGCGGCTGCTTTACATCTTGTGTCGCTGATGTCTCCTTAGAATCTGACGGAAAACTATAACAACTAACTAATAAAAACAAAAAACGTGGTTCGGAAAAGCTACCTGAACAAAGACGTCAATGTATCTTACGAAGACTGATTGAAACATGTATATTTTTGTAAATTGCTTCAAGATTCGTCAAACTTTCGAAAAAGTTTGAACTTTCCCCATGTGGCTCAAGACGATTGTACGTTTGTGATACGTGAACTTTTTCTTCGATAAAAAGTTAATTTTGGTTCATATTCTTCATACCACGTAATGTAGCATGATCTCCAGTTGAACTCATACACATACTTAGTATTTAAGAATACCGTGCAGGTTTAGATAGACACAACGCGTACGAAGCTTCTATGAATGCTCTTCCATCGTCTGTACAAGCATTATGTAAATTTAAATAAAATGTTGACTCATTTTGCAGAGAAAAATAGAAGGAAGCCACCACGCACAAGACGACTTTTTTCTACATTTTTAACAAACTTAAGTCCTGTAACTTGTTCGGCCGAGCACCAAGCACTATATGTTCACTCGTTTAGGTTTTACACGATTCCCAGTATCGGAACAATTTCTAGTCAAGTAACAATTCCCAGTTGCGGAAAAACTCCCAGTTGCAAAACAATTCCTAGTCGACGAACAATTCCCAGTCGCGAAAAAATTTCTAGTCGAGGAATAATTCCCAGTCACGGAACAATTCCCAGTTACGGAACAATTCCCAGTCACGGAACAATTCCTAGTCACAGAACAATTCCCAGTCACGGAACAATTCCCAGTCACGAAGCAATTGAGCACCACGGGATTAGTATTCTATGTTCACCAGTGTTTTCTGGCTGACAAAATATTGTGTTCCACCACAAAAGCAGTTCTTACACCACCTGCCTCCTCCTCAACACAACAATTGAACTTATTAAAAAGCAGGGGAACTTCAATGGGGACGCCCCTGCAGGAGGGTTTCACACCCCCAGCAGGAGATGCCCGACGGTCTCTCACAGCAAAGGGCTTCAGTGAACTGAGCTGGCTCTTGGCAGGTGCCCAGTTCTAGCGGTGCCTTTTTAGCTTTCTTTCTTCTCTTTCATGTCGCTCTCTGTCTCTAGTAACGCAATCGTGAGGGAGACATTTGTTAGTATTAGTTACGCAATCGTGAGGAAGACATTATTTAGTATTAGTTACGCAATCGTGAGGGAGACATTTGTTAGTATTAGTTACGCAATCGTGAGGGAGACATTAGTAACGCAATCGTGGGGAAAACATTTATTAGTATTAGTATTCGTTACGCAATCGTAAGGAAGACATTTATTAGTATTATTTAGTATTCGTAACGCAATTGTGAGGGAGACATTTATTTCGTTCCTTTCACGCGTGTTGTATTTTTTTCCTTAATTTCTCGCTCCGCGTTACGCTAGTTTTTCGCTTCAAGATTAAGTCCGCGGGCTCTGTGTAATGCAGACAATTTTTTCTATTGTATGCCAAGCGCTGAAAAGAAACTCATCGTATTATTTAAAGCAGAAGCGAAATGCACGTACGCTTTAAATGTCCTCAAGCAACTAGCCAACTAAAACATATTGAAAAATAGAATAAACAATTAATCACTATTTCATTATCAAAACATATGACCGTGTGATGTATCCAACACTATCGTGTATATTAACATAAAATATTGTTATTGTTTAAGATAAGTAAATTGCTTCACACAAATGGAACTACAAGTCTTGTACTAGGTTTTCCCTTCAAAAGTTACTCTACAATTGTAATTTTTTATCATTATTGTAAAGTATTTTCTTTGTTTAACTCCCAGTCACTGGAAGTATCATCACTAGTTCTAATTAAAATGTTCAGAATTGAATATTTATTGTATTTTTCCTGTATTCATGATAAGAAACAAAAAAACAAACAAACAATCTTTATTTCCAATCAAGTACACAGTACATAGACATTTAGTACATTGGTTTTTCAAATTCTTACGGTTAACATTCTTAGAGTAAGGATGATGGTGAGCTCCATGCGACGATCCTGGGATGTGTCCATGGGCGGGGAGTTGAGGGCTTACCGATAAGTGCGAGCTCACGGCGTGAAACGAGAAACAGCTCGTATTCATTGCCGGGTTTCGAACCCGCACGCAGTCTTTCTGCACAAGCAGAGACCCGATACAGAACACGGGCCGCATACCACTCGACTACTCTACCAAATAAAGTTTATTTCTTTATCTTCGATTTATAATCGTAACATTTTCTGTACATTTAGTTACCCAACACACGTCCCTGCACTGCATGCTTGTTCTCTTCAGCAGGAAATTCCGTGCATTTTCTTTCCATTTCCAATGATAATAAATTTCCGGACGCATGTTCGCTTCCGCAATAAATATTTCCTCTTTCTATTTCTTGCTTCCTATTGAAGGAAATGCAGCACAACAGTCAGGCCTCCCGAGTGCATAGCAAACATTAATTCAACAATATTCAACTTAATTAATTCGCAAACATTCAACTGATATTCAACATTCATTAGCCTTCAGCTACGAATCAACATTCAACAACATTTAGCTAGCATTTATTATTCATTAGCACGCAGTGACATTCAACATCCAGCAACACACTGCTAACATTCAACATTCAGCAACACATCGCGAACATTGTACATTAGGCAACATTCCTCTAACATTCAACATTTAGCAACATTCCGCTAACGTTTAACATTCAACAACACTCCGGTAACATTCAACATTATGAAAATTCCACTAACATTCAATGTACAGCAACATTTCTCTAACATTCAACAGTCAGTAACATTCCTTTAACATTCAACATTCAGCAACATACGACTAACATTTAACATTCAGCAACGCTTAGCCAACATTCAACCTTCAGTGCAACCACTTGAATGATATAATGAGTCATACTGCATGTGTGTCTGTGTATGCGCGTACATGTATACGGAAGCTGCGGTACATGATGCATTGAGGGATGATGTCTGTGTACGAGACAAGTAAACAACTGCATGCCAATTGTAAATTAATTTCAATTATTTTACAATGGTGGGTAAGGCAGTGAAGATCATGTCTAGAAACATGTGAGATCTCTGTGTTCTAGAACCCTCGAAAGCCTTGTAGTGAATCGCATGGCTCCACTACAAACGAGTACCGCGACGAGGCTATGTTTCATCGACCAGTGAGCAAACAGGACAGAAGAAGTGAATCCAGCGACGAGGCTAGGTCCCGTTACGACCAAAAGCACTGCATTAACCAATGAGCGGTCACCTTCAGGCAGCAGAGCCCAGCCAACCGCCCTATATAACGAGGCTGTAACGCTCTGCGTTACGTTCTCTCTACCAAGTCCTTCCAAAGTCAACATTTCCACCATGAACTCTCATCACCTCAAGAACTCAACACACAGCCAACAGCAGAGCAAAGGAAGCAGAAACCAGCCATTCTGTCTGCAGACAGGATGGGGCTTAAACAACCCACGCGCTATCAAGACGTACCCGACAAAGAACGAAGAACTAACATCATATTCACATGCCTAAATACAAACTGTTAAACTCATTCTGCCTTTAATTGCCTTTTCTCCTATTGGTTTCTTCGACGGTCCCTTACTCCCTCATGCGCTCATTCCGAGGGAGATAAAGATATCCAATGTCTGTTCGAGATAAGAGAAATCTGAGGTTTGGGACTGGAGAGTGATAAAAACGAAATCACCATAGCCTCACGCTAAAGCGGTCAAGATGGCGTCACTGTGGTCAAGATAGCGCTGATGTGGTGAAGATGGCTCCACTGTGGTCAAGATAGCGCTAATGTGGTGAAGATGGCTCCACTGTGGTCAAGATAGCGCTAATGTGGTCAAGATGACACCACTGTGGTCCAGTGGTACTTATGTTGCGGAAATCCAGGGATCGAGTCTTCAAGCGCCGCTACATTTTCTCCTACAGGTGACGCAAAAAATCAGGCAGACCATTTCCTCTTCATCAAGCGCCTCGCCGATCCTCTACCTCCAGTGACACTACTGAGGACGGACGGTCGCTGGGAGCAGCATCACAAGTCCCTTGTTCCGAGGGCTTGTGTCCCTTGAATTTTCTCTGCTTCTGACTTAGGGACCAAGAAGACTGACTGACTGACTTGACTAAAACTGACGATTTCCTGAAAATTTCAAATCATAGCACTGTGTCCTTACGAGCCTCTACCTCAAGTCATAAGATGGAGGGACACTATCCATGGAAGCATGATCACTAGTGTTAAGATATTAGCATTAAGAATTTATCGTTAATGAAATTTGTTTGCATGAAGTTTTGAGGTTGTCTGCTTGTTGAAGAAGCCAAAATAATATACATATATTTTTCCTGTAACCGCGGCACGGATAGAGACCACGGAATCACTCTCTTGTACAAAAGTGTGCTATAGTTCTTTCAAAGTACATGACTAAGCAGTGTGGCCAAATATAGATCAAATAAGTATGAATGTGTCAGAGGAATTTGTAAGTATGTTGCAGTACCTAGCATAATGTTTAGCATGAATGTTATGGCATGGAATGGAGGTGACCTAGAAAAGTTGGAGATGCTGCAGAATATGGTAGGGCGTTTGGCATCAGACGCCCCAAAATATTTAAGAAGATATTAGAGGGAATCTAGGATGGAGTCTGTTTTTTGAAAGAATGGTAAAGGCTGTGTTGAATTATACGGTGAGAATTGAGCGAATGGAGGATAAAAGGTGGGTTAAACAAATCTTTGAATGGAATCTGAGTGAAAGTCTTTGGGAGAAAATTTGCTGGGGGCATGCAAGAAAACTGAAAATTCAGAAGACTGTTTGTGTTAGAATTGGGAGACCTATGGACGATTGATTATTGAGAGGTCGTAGAGGTAAAGGACTGGAGTGGGATTGCAATAAGTGAAAGAAAAAATTGAAAAACTAACAAAAGAGTATGGTCTAAACAAATGGAAGAGTAGTATGAATGGGAAAACTACTTTAATTTGGTATGCCAGTAAGAATGTACCAAGGTTTGAAATGTTTTTTATATAAGTTTTGGCTGCCAACTCTTGTTTGCCGTCAGATATAAGGCTTTAAGTGTGAATAGACGTACATGGAGGGGGAATGAGGAGAATACAAGGTTATGTCTGGAGTGTAACAGAGAAGTAGAGGAAACAGTTGAACATCTAGTCTTAAAATATAGTAAATATGAACATGAGCGAGAGAGCCTCATGGATGTGGTCCATGAGCAGTGTGGAGAAAACAAATGGAATGCAAGATGTGTTGAAACGGACTATGGTGTGGGATATCTTGTGGGGCTGGATGAAGAATGTAATATGACTGTTGTGGATGATATGAAGTATTTATTGGTGCATACGTGGGGTAAGCGAGATTGATGTTGATTGGCCAGTTTTTTTTAATGAGACGACCTGCAGAGCATTACGTGTATGTGTTGAAGGGAATTGGAGACCGTTGCAAAGACCATAGCCAAACGCTGGCCCTAAATCTAAGTCTAAGTATGAACTCATGTGAAATATACATGGGGAGTGTACAAGTACATGTACGTCTGCACTGACACGTCAAGTCGGAAAAATGTCATGCCGGTGCTCAACGAGACGATAATTGAAGCAGTCAAGGAATTGGCAGGTTTCTTTTACCGTTTTTCTTCCGATGCTTTTGTCTTCTTTGCTGATATCTGTCGAAGAAATTTCCCGACTTTTTTAGGCCCGGCATGCCAACTGTAGATGTTCTTTGTCAGAAGGCAACCAATAGACATTCTTCTACCTTTTCATCCTCTTCTCCTTATATGGCAGTTAAACTATAACTAGTATACGGAATCTATAATTGTTTATTTATAAGTTTTAAAGGCACGAATAGTCGAGTGGACAATTAATAGCTAAAAAATAAATGTACGCACCCATATCACTACGATATATTGGTCATAATCCTGATTCTAAATTCAGAAGAAAAATAAAGTTTTCAATCATAGTTTCATTCCTATGTTAGTTACCTCTTTTACATTAAAGGTCATGGTGTTAAAAAAGAGTGTCGCAGTAAATAAACTATGCAATGTATGTTACTGCCATGGGGAGCGTTCGAAATATGTTATGTGCACATTGTGTACTTCGTTCATTTCACGATACCTATACATGTATTGATCAAAGTTAGTAAAAAAATTATTCTTTCGGATGAGGAAGGGGAGGAGAGGGGAAATATTAAATCGAATAATATTGTTTTGAGTATGCATTAATAATCTGAGAATTATTTGTGAATCTCTTCGTGTTTTAGGTCCAGTTCGCTAATTACGGTATCTCAAAATATGACTATTAAGCACACTTAATACTATTGATGAGCCCTCTTTCAATTTAAGCTGTTACTCTACGTACTGAAATAGCTTCAATGCTTAAAATATCTTCAGATGTGCAGAAAATGAGCTTTTTTCTGCATATTTGCTTGCAATGCTATCATTGTACGCTAGGGTTGAAGTCAATGTTTACGCTATGGTTTTATAAGAGTTATGTTAAACGTGAATTTAGGTCTTTTTCTTATTACTATTGAAAACAAATTACAGTGCTCCTTTATGGCTATAAATTTACAAAAACTAAGTTTACATAGACGTGCACTAACACGTTGTCGTTGAAGCCAGCTACGATTGATTTATTTTATAATTTTCAAGTTCACAGTATTGGAACTATTCGTGTTATTTCACAAAGAAAGGACAGCAACAACAAAAAGAGCGAAGAAAACAACAAGCTAGAGTAGAGGAAGTAGTAGAGTTCGCTAGCTGCTTTGCTTTGTCTATCGTTTTCATGAATTGTGTGTAAATTAGATACATTCAAATTGGTTGTTTGGAACTTCAATGTATGATTTTTATAAATTGGTGGAGAATAATTTTTGAAATTTGATTTTTAAATATTGGAAACGACCGAATTTTGTTGAATTAATCTGTTCTCTTGTATATATGTTTTCGTGTAGATGTCATTGACATTCATTTAATTTCCTTGAACTTTTTGGATTAAACTATGAATTAAACTTGAACTACTTGTTGTTAGTGAATTATTTGTTTGAACGTGGAAAATAACTTTTATTTTGGAACAAATAGAGTAAAGTCACATATACTGATGAAAACAGTAGACTTGTGATTAGAAGTGATCTTGATTGCATGATTGGTGAATACTCTGACGTTATTGCAAGTGTTCTTTGTTCAATATTACCTTCTACCAAATATCAAATATATGGCCTTAAAAATACCTTCTTAAAATATCTGTTGAAAACTCTTATGGTCAAAGTACTGATTAGCAATTAAAGCATTACCACCTAAAGCTCTTATGCTTGTCTAAGGTACATTTTCTTAATAAATTCTATTAATGTTAATCCTGCAGATCAGTGCAGGCAAGCAGATGCTAAATATGCTGAGGTGCAATGTATAGATGAATGTTTTTTATGGAACATTCAAATGTAGAAAACTGTCTCTATGCTTGTTTGACAAGAATTTTCGGTATTGGATTGTCAATAACAAGAGGACTGGGGTTGTCAGTAACAAGAGGACTGAGATTGTCAGTAACAAGAGGACTGGGGTTGTCAGTAACAAGAGGACTGGGGTTGTCAGAAACAAGAGGACTGGGGTTGAGAAACAAGAGGACTGGGGTTGTCAGAAACAAGAGGACTGGGGTTGAGAAACAAGAGGACTGGGGTCATCAGAAACAGGAATTATTGACTGATTGTAGTAAAAATCAAAAGTTGAACAACTAATGATTGTTCAAGACCAGACTAAATCTCAGCTTTTAATTTTGAATTCATATCAGGGATTTTGTGCATAAAATGAAACATTTTTTCATCATTTATAATTTTTTTACTAAAAATTTGTTTTCAGGTACATAAAAATTTATTCAATTTCTACCTATGATTAATTTTTATGGTGACTTCCTTAGAAATTGTGTTGGGCAATTAGTGTGAGCCCTGCACCCTATAAAAAGTGTGGGAATTGACCCTGATTTCATTACCCATGGATCTCTCTTTAAATCTTCTGTCCTGTACCACTGAACCAACTGATGATGTAGTGGAAACAGGAAATATCTTAAACTTCAGTCCTGTAGAATCAGACCAAATGATCATGTAGTGGAAACAGTAAATTTCTTGTGGTAAAGGCACTAGTAAGACAGGCTGCCAAAATGATGGACTGGGAGGAGACGGACAGGTACTCGTTTGAGGACTCAGAGCGTTTTGAAGAAGACTCGTTGTGTAGCTGGCTCAGTGAGCCCGAGAGTCTCTGCAACAACTGGAGGGGCTGGAGGAGACAGCTTGCTGCAGGGCAGTGGAATCCATTTCCAACTTGCTCATGTAAAAAATGTAAGTTTATTTGGTTTTTGATGTTTAATAGTTTGTCCAAATGAAGAATGATGCATTTTAGCAGTGCTGTTGGTTCTTGTATAAGTGACAAATATTCATACATGTACCTCACAAGTGGACGTACTACTTAACCCTTTCATGACAAGATAGACAGTGATGTCCTCTTTGAAAAAGTGTGGTATGACAAAAGCTAAGGTGTTTATGAAGCCAGCACTGCACTCAACAGTTCTGAAACTCTGAGACCATGTTATGCTTCTGCTTGTTTAGATGCTGCCATCATTATAATCAGCTAATGAACACTGTGTCCTTGTGGTGCATTTCTCTTCTTGAGGAAAGGAAAGTTTGATTGTTTTTGGCTGACAGGTATGTTTTTTCATGAGAAAAATTAACTAATGATATGTAATGAAATGTAAATGAAATACTGTAATGAAAGGGTAAAAAGTACTACTGCTTTCTTCTAGACTTACTTGGGGGCAATACTCATCATATTTCTAGAACATTTTTCCTTCTCCAACTAAACAGACACAGCAACCTGTTACCAAATATTTTTGCTTTATTCCAATAAATTAATGATGTAAAACCATTTTTCACATCTCATGTAAAAAAACTTTTTCCCTCAGTACCACACACTGGGGAAGTGCTGTCATTGACGCAGCTTGCAGCTCGCTGCGTTGCACACACCCTGCCATTTGAAGCCGTGGAGCAATGCATGCCAGTCATCCCTGAGCAGATTCAGCTCTGGATTGGATTCTGGAGCTTCCCTGACAGTGAGGAGGACATCAGGCTATACTCCTGCCTTGCCAATGGCAACTCTGAGGAGTTTGTCAAGGGAGAGAACCTCTACAAGAGAGATTGTATCCAAGAAATTATTCAAATTGGTAAGAATTTGGTGTATCCAAATTGTAAGTTGTGGTATTCCATTTAAATGTTTTCCTGCTTCACTGGGGTTTGAAAATTAAATTCCTGTATTGACAAAGTTGTGGTCAGGTAAAAAGTTGAAGATTAAAATATATTTGGGTTAGTGCCTTTGAATTTAAACATTTTATATTTTTCATTTAGCTTTGAAGGCTCTGATTGGTAAGGTCAAAAGAGACTTTGTTTAAAAAATCTTGTGTTAACATTAGATAGAAATGCTGCGATATGTTTATTTGTTTTTGTTGAAAAATGAATCTTTTATCTTGGGGCTGATAGAAAACTTCAAAATTTTCACTATGTTCAGTAATTTCACGAGTTGCTGTTGATCCTGCATTTAAAGGAAAGGCCAATATTAAACTGAAGCTTTGTAGGACTCTAACCCTTTCCAACAACACCTCCCTTTCCCCCCAAAAAAATCTTTGTGGTGCCTCCTAAGCTCCTGTGGCAGCATCTACACTGCTATACTTATTATACCTGGTATGTGTACACAGAGCACAGATGGATGCATTTATGCTAGACGGCATGGGACTTGAGTAGCAGCCCTTGAATGGACCAAATGGCTCGTTCTTGTTGCTCTATTCTTTTTTAGATCGCCAGCTTCAGGAGACAAGTACCTGCTTTACTAACCACACATTCTGCATGCAGGCTTCCACCTGTCAGCACTGGTGCTTGTGGCAACAGGCATCAAGGGCAAGTTCAAAGTGGCTGTGACGTTTGACCGTGGCCGCATCATCGCGTGTAACTGCACTTGCGGTTCTGTGGGGTCCTGGTGCAGTCACGTGGTTGCCGTCTGCCTACACAGGATACATCAGGTCTTTAAAGTCCTATTATTAAAGTCTATTACCTATTACACCTTCTTATTAAAGTCTAATACCTATTATACCTTCATATTAAAGTCTGTTATTTATACATGGTGCGGCAACATAACATCCTATTTTGTGCACCAAAAAGTTTTGAAAAAAGGAAGTTATTCTGTATTTTCAAGGTAGCTCTGCACACATGAGGCTTCATTGCTTTAAGATTAGCGTGTGAGCTACAGTTGCGAGTCCTTTTCAGTAACAGTGATTTCTTTTTTTAATTCTTGCAGACGTTTTTTCTCCTTCAATTGAGGGAGGCTTGAAATTCAATTTTACAAATAATTACCAAGTTTTTCATGAGATGTGCCTGTACTGCAACTAGTATCCTGATGTATGTGTACCCAAAATAAACGAATTTTTGTAGAATTTAGTTGCTGGGGTTTGTGTAATCAGTGCCATCAGTTCAAAGGTGCAACGTGTTCAAACATTAAATGCGTGCATTTAAAGGTGAGGAAATATGAACATTTCTTATCTATAGCACATGGACAGAGACCTTTCTTTTTAACACGTTGACTCCGATTGCCTGATTGGTGTAAAACTTCACATTGTACGCATAGTCACTAGAAGGATCTGAAAAATTACAGAAATATCATCAGCTTGGTCGACTGGTGAGCGAATCTGCTTTCGAGCGGGAAGACCTGGGTTCGAATCCCGCTGCCGACATGGTTGACGCGGCTAGAAATACGGCATGGGACTTGGGTAAAACAAACGAATAATTATCGAAGTAATTATCTGATCCAAGAATGGGCCAGAAGGTTCGTTTCTATAGCCTCATTCTATTCTATTCTAAGTGGTACACATACGTACCACTTCGGAGTCAACGTGTTAATGCTGAATTGCTTCACTCTGTGACATTATATCTTGTGGCATTTGGGTATTACTGACAGTAGTGTAACTTATTCTTCAAATTACTGGATTTACAAGAACCAGCGTTTGCTAAATTAAACTTTACAGTTCAGCTTTTTCTTACCAGTTGTTTTATTCTTGCCAGTTCAGATTTTCCTCCCCACTTCTGTTTTATTTAATGACTGAAATGGCAAACATATTTTTCATCTGCAGCCGCACGAGGTGGTGCTGCGTGCCCCAGTCAGCGAGAGTCTGTCAAGGCTACAGAGAGATCAGCTTCAGAAGTTCGCCCAGTATCTCATCAGTGAACTGCCTCAGCAAATCCTACCCACTGCTCAGCGTCTCATTGATGAAATCCTGTCGTCACAGCCTTCTGACATCAACACGGTACTTCCTTAACCCTTTCGTTACTGTTAGGGGTTAATGTGTCCCAAACAAACTTTAAAAATCATTCCCTTTAGTCCCATATTCTAAATGTTTCGTTCAAAATTACAGTAAAATTACATAGAGGTTAGTAAAGAAAAGTGGTGATTTACACAATATTTTGATCAGTATGAAAATAATTTCGTCGTGAAAGGGTTAACATTACTGGTTTCGTGATGATTTAACACGAGATAGTTCCTACTGTACAAGGTACGGCAAAATCCTTTTTTTTTCAGAGCGATTTGATTTGAAAAGAAGAAATTATGTTGCTGCGTCCAGTATCTTAGGAAACGAGCTTTTTCTGGTACTTACTTAATGAGGTAACTACGTACATTCACTATTTTATATCATTTATTAAGGTCATCTTGAGGACTGCGTGCTCTATTTCATACTTTGACCATAAATTTCTATACATAGACTCTTGCCTTATTTGAAAGTTTGCACGAATGGTTTTTGTTATCTCCTGATACCGTGTATCACTGTTGAGATCGCTTTTGTTGTGGCTGCGGTGGTTAAACTAGGAATATAGAATAGAATAGAATAGGCTATAGGAACGAATCTTCTGGCCCATTCTTCGGTCGGATAATTACTTCAATAATTATTCGGTTGTTTACCCAAGTCCCGTGCCGTATTTTTAGCCGCGTCAACCATGTCGGCAGCGGGATTCGAACCCGGGTCTTTCCGCGCACAAGCAGATTCGCTCACCAGTCGACCAAGCTATAGAAATAATGGTTATTGTGTTATGGTTACGTGCAGGTGTGTGGGGCGCCGGACCCCACAGCAGGGGCGAGTGCTGCAGAGAAGAGCGCATGGTGGTTGGATGAGGTCAACTTGAGGGAAAATATCCAGAAAATCGTGGTCAAGTTTTGTGTGCCGTCACCCATGGTGTACAGGTATGTGAATATTTTTCTGTCATTAAAAAGTACGCAGTTTCGCAACATGCCCTGCTGTGAAGACGCATTTTGTAGGTCTCAAAAAAGGCAATTTATGTACGAAAATAATAATAGTTGAATAAAATGTTTATCAGTATCAACTGCTCTGGCCTGAAACAGAATCTGGAGTTCATCCTGAAATGCATGTGTGTGTTATGACACTCAGAACAATAGAGAAGAGATGGAATTATTTATTCGTGATATGTACTAGCAGTATTAACTATTGATATGTTCCAGTGATGTGAACTATCAACTATTGATGTGTTCCAGTGATGTGAACTATCAACTATTGATGTGTTCCAGTGATGTGAACTATCAACTATTGATGTGTTCCAGTGATGTGAACTACCTAAGCTCGACGGCCCCTCCAGTGGCAGCGGAGTGGCAGTCGCTGCTGCGTCCCCTGCGTGGGAGAGAGCCTGAAGGCATGTGGAACTTACTGAGCATCGTCAGAGAGATGTTCAAGCGCCACGACCACAATGCAGTCCCGCTCCTCACCATCATCACTGAGGAGTGCATCAAGACGGAGAAGGTGGGTCTGGTCCACGTGACACTTGCATGGGAGGAGTGCATCAAGACGGAGAAGGTGGGTCTGGTCCACGTGACACTTGCATGGCAGGAGTGCATCAAGACGGAGAAGGTGGGTTCGGTTAGGTTAGGTTAGGTGACTCATGGCAGTAGTTTTCAGACCAGGTTCAAATAAAGTATTGAAAACGAGTTACCATAGTAAGAATTTAAATAGTTGAAGTTACTTATGATTACCTGGATCTAATGCTTAACTAGTTATTACTGTCTGCAGAAGCAATTTGTACTGGTGTGGTTTACTCACTGTGATCATTCGTAATTAATGTGATCCATACCATTATACGAGGTGTACCAACACCCCAGGTACTGGTGTAGTTTACTAGCTGTGATCACGAGTAATTAATGTGATCCGTACCATTATAAGAGCTGTATTAACACCCCAGGTACTGGTGTGGTGGTACAACACACGGGTGGCGCTGCACACGGGCATAGCTGGACACGGGGGCAAGAACAGCATGAGCAGCAGCAGTCATAGCAGTCAGTACGCCTGCAGCTCCCTCTGTGACGAAGTCGTCGTGCTGTGGCGACTGGCTGCCCTCAACCCTGCCCTTTCCCCCACAGAGAGGCTTCTCCTCATGGACAAACTCAAGGAGTGGCACCTCAAGGTCTTGGATAAAGTTGATAAAAGCAAAGGTAAGTGACGTGGCTCAGTCAGACGTCTATTATAAACGCTTGTGTTTCTTTATTTTTGGCTTTAGCTTGTGATCAAACTTGAGATGTGCCCAAAGTGGTCTATTCTTGAGTTACTACTCAAGTTTCATGCTGTCCGACACTGATCATGCTCAGGCACCACCAGTACAGACTAATTTTGTAGCTCGTGCTCTACAATATTTATATGACTCTTAGTGCACAATAACTACATAACTTACAAAATAATTACTGCTAGGGGTTATTGAACAACAGTGATCATGCACACTGATCATGCTCAGGCACCACCAGTACAGACTAATTTTGTAGCTCGTGCTCTACAATATTTATATGACTCTTAGTGCACAATAACTACATAACTTACAAAATAATTACTGCTAGGGGTTATTGAACAACAGTGCTCATTGGAAAAGTCGATCGGGAGTTGAATATAAGACTTATCTGTTTGGTGCTCTTCTTATGAGAACTGTACTGATGTACTCTTATTTGAGTGTCTTTCTTTCTCTTTCTTCTTTTTTTCTGTGATGCACTTAGCAATTAAGTCGAAGAGAAAATAAGACTCTATGTGTAATAGTAGTGACTAGTAGGCTAGTAAGCTTCCTAGATATGTGTAACAGTAGTGACTAGTAGGCTAGTGAGTTTTCTATATGGAAGGTAAGCCAACACGTAATTTAAAGGGAAGGCCAGGGTTTTATTGTAGTGGTTACCTGCTCCAGTTTCAGGTTTTCTCATCCACCGTAGAAATTTATGTTAACAACTGACAAATGAACAACTTAATTTATATTGGTATTTAATCCTCTTTCACTGTTGCTGAAAGAGATAAACTAGAAATATAATAATAATGATGACGGTAATGACCCAAAATAAAATAGTTCAGGGGAGTTATTGAATTATTGTTTTGTCGCACATATAGCATTATTTAATGGGAAAGTTTGAGAATCAATGTACGTTGTATTCACTGAAGACGTAACAGGCCATACCTTCTTTCAGAGTCAATTGGTAACAATGGTAACAACAGCTCTAATGGCAACGGCAACAGTGGAGGTGCAGCAGCGCGCCGTGATGCAGATATGTTCCCGGGCTTCCGTCCTGCTATCAAAGCATGTCTTTTGGACTGGAGTGACTACCCCCTTCTAGGGATAACCTACTCTCCCTCCCGCTACTACTCCCCAGTTCTTGGGTGTGACAACAAAACAGCCTTTGCGTCGCTCCTCAATGGCGGGGATTCGTCGAGGCCTGGTGGGGCTTATCGAGGAGACAAATCTAGAAGTCGTAGTCATCGAAGTGTTGGCACCCGTGGAGTTCATTCTCGTGGGATGTCCGTGATGTGGGGAAGTGGTCACGGCACCCGTGATGGGGGTGGGGGGTTGCAGCAGTCAGCCTCCAGCAGCAGCATGAGCAGTGAAGGCTTTTGTGACAATGAGCCTAACAGGGATGCTGACTCCCCACAGCCGGAGCCCCTGCCTCGACCCCAAGCGTCTCGTGGGGATCGTCATTTGGGGGCGAACAGAGGCCGCTCTGGGGCTTCTGGCTCGAGCGGAGACCGCCGTGGGGGGTTTGGTGGGCGCACCGTGGGGGTGTCATACCATGGCAGTGCTAACGTCAGTGTGGCTCAGTGGGTCAACTCCCATCAGCGCAGGCCTGCCCAGCCTCCTGCTGCTGGCGCTGCTGGGGGAGCGGGAGGTTCTCCTCCTAACTCTTATCAGTTCCAGCAGAACTTCCAAGTCCCTGGAATGGGTGATGCTGGCCCTGCTCCTGCTGCTCCCACTGTTCCGCCAGCAGGGGTGAACTCCAACAACCCCGCTGGAGAGAACGTAGTGGATGTGTTCTGCAATCTTCGCAAACTTGAAGATCCATCAGAAATTCTACTGGCCAGAGCAGAAGGGCTTCATGCCCACGGGCACCTGCAGGAGGCAAGTGCTGTGGCTGTGAGGCTAGCGGAAGAGCTGCTTGCTTCACCTCCTAACTTACTGCTGGAGCCTCTACCGTCTTCTGCAGCCAGGAACAAGAGGAAGAAGGTCAGATATCACGTTTTCTTCTGTTTGCTTCTTGGGCGTTAAAAGGATATTGTGCATTTAGATTTTTTTGATAACTTGGAGAATTTGATGAAACCGTAAACCTTTACATTTTATATTTATGAGAGTTTTGGTAGTTGAACGTTAATCATTATTTTATTTAGTGTTGTTTGAAAATAATGGAACTACACTTTGACTTTTATAAGTGTTAACGAATCTTTCCTTAGATTCTCGTGGCCACTTACGTAGTTTTCAAAACTTCATAAACTTTTTTATTTTTGAGAGTTTTAATAGTGAATCATTATAATATTTAGTAGGGTTTGAAATTTGTTACACACTTTAACTGTGACAAAAAACTGTGACGCATGCACAGGTTCATCCAGCATCCCACCAATCCACCATCCTGGCGTCAGCGACGCTTGGCAAGTGTGCGTTCCTCTGCAGCGTTCTGGGAGACCTGCCCCAGCACACCCACCTGGCCTTCAAGCTCGCCCTCTTCGGCTTGGAGATGCCCCGGCATCCAGCCAGCACCAAGCCCTTGGAAGTGAAGTTGGCGCACCAGGAGCTAGAGTTGGTCAACCAACTGAAACGCATGGCGCTAGGGGCGAAGGAGCTCAACGTCATCAGGGAAAAGGCTGAGGAGTTGAGGTCAGGCTTACTGAGGTCCCGTGGTCACGCTCTGCTTCCCCTCATGCTGGCTGCGTTTGTTTTTGATGCTCTCGTGAACTCAAACGGAGTAACGCGGTCCCCAGGGGCGTCTGGGGAAGATCCGCTGAGTATAGACGCCGTGGGGCGCATGAGTGACGAGACGGCGGGGTTTGAGGCGGCGGTGGCAGCTCTTGCCATGAAGGCCAACGTCAGCGAGGCTGACCATCCCCTGCTGTGTGAGGGCACTAGGAAACAGGTGAGGTCTTTTTTGCTGCACTTCATGCAGTGTGTCGTTGCTGCGGTATTGAACAAAATGTGTTGTAATCGACGAAATGTGTTGTAGTTTTGCTTCTGCAAAGTTCAAGGATTAGAAAAGGCTTCATTTATTAAATAAGGTAGAATAAATTTTGTTTGTTGCCTATATTTCAATTTTGTTTCTACACCAGCCAAAGGTGAAGGGATCGCAAACTGCTTCACGACTCGCATTTGGTTGTGTTAGTCGAGCTGAAGCTGATGCTCAATATTGAGTTGTTGATACTCACCGAGTTGATGATTTGTATGACGAACTGTCTTGAGTGTTAGGGATGTGATATATATATACTTGAAGTTTACCTTATTTAAAGTCTACTATATTTAAAATCTACTTTATACAGTGTATTTTATATGTCTATTTTATACAAACACTCAATACGAAATCTACTGAACACATAGTTCACTGTATCTAAAGTTGACGAAGTTACAGTTGATATTTTCTTGCTGTATGAAGAGGTCAGCTCTATTACTTCGAGAGTGAGAGACTTTTTAGTTGTCTCACAGCTGAGACTCGTTTAACTTGAGACTCTTGATAATGTACAGCGTGGTGAACTGGCCCTCACGCTCCTCACCCACTACAAGGACAACCAAGCTCGCCTCAGCGCTGTCATGGACAAGTTCCTGGACAAGGAAGTCCATCAGATGTACAAGTCTCCTTCCATGCCACCCGCCTTCTACGCCCCTCTCAACCAGATCTCTACCGCCCCTGTGCCAGTCACTGCTGCCAGTGTTGACCCAGACGCGTCAAAAACAGGGTCTCTTTCAGGCACCCCTCCGTCAGTGAACGGCCGCCTCTGCCTGCCACCCTCTGGCCTCCCGTCGTCGTCTCCTTCGTCTCCGCTCCCATCCACCTCCTCGTCGTCCAGCGCTCTGCTGGAGCATGGCATGGCATGTATGACTCTCAGCAATGACGCTAGAGCTGGCAAGGACGACAGGAGAGTGGGTGGGAGTGGAGGAGTAGAGGAGGGAAGCTGCACTGTGCCGGGCAGTTTAAACTGTGCAGGTGTAAGTGCTGGGGAAGGCTGGGAGGAACACTACAAGGCCTGGGAGCAGAAAAACAACAAGCACAGGAAGAAGAGAGGGTGTGGGGCTAGAGCAGCGTCAGACTCCGGGTCATCAGGCAACTCCTCCGACAGCGTCGCCTCCTGCAGCAGTACGGACAAGCTCACTCTGGAGGTCAGTGGGTTCCTTAGTTGTATTGTCTTTATTGCCTCAATTTATAATCTCTTTGTTGATTTTATGATCTCAGTTATTAAAGCTGGAGCTGTTGAATTATAATTATTTGGTTACGCCTTAAAGCTTTATTTTTCAATGAAGATTTTCAGGTAAAATGTCTTGACAATCTTTTTAATCAGCTTAGTTGTTAAGTATAAATGTATTCCAAGCTATGGAAGCCATTAGAAATATCTAATTTGACTACGCGATGAAAACCTCTTTTCTTGGATCCACGAAATTTTTACGACGCTACTGTATTTCTAGGATTCCAAGTGAAGAACAAATTTATATTGCATGGTATGAAATTCTCTAAAATATCGTGCGTATTTACAGAACAAGGCCCTGGATCCTTCACAAGTGAGCTGTCATATGGCACGCCCCCAACTGCCTCCCACTCCTGACCCTCTAACGGCTGTGCGGCCTCCCCCCAATACATCGTACGGCAAAGGCGTGCGTTACAAAGGGAAGCGCGCCTATCCTACCCTCCCTAACCAGCCCTCTGAAGCCAACGCCTACTTCATGTTCGAGATGGCGAAGACGGTGCTGAGCAAGGCAGGAGGCAACAGTAGTAGTTCTCTCTTCAAGCAACCGAGCAGCAGCCAGAACCACAGGGGGCCTCATCGAGCCCTGCAGATGTGCGCTTTTCAAATCGGCCTCTATGCTCTTGGTCTCCACAACTGCGTGTCCCATAACTGGCTCTCTAGGACCTACTCCTCTCATGTCTCGTGGATATCCAACCAGGTGAATACAGTTCTTGCTAATATTTTGACTCTTTCTGGTGTGCAATTCGTGTTGCGTTGTTGAGTGCAATTCTTGTTACTGTGTCCCGTTGTTGAGTGCAGTTCTTGTTGCTGTGTCCTGTTGTTGAGTGCACTTCTTGTTGCTGTGTCCCGTTGTTGAGTGCACTTCTTGTTGCTGTGTCCCGTTGTTGAGTGCAGTTCTTGTTGCTGTGTCCCGTTGTTGAGTGCAGTTCTTGTTGCTGTGTCCTGTTGTTGAGTGCAGTTCTTGTTGCTGTGTCCTGTTGTTGAGTGCAGTTCTTGTTGCTGTGTCCTGTTGTTGAGTGCAGTTCTTGTTGCTGTGTCCTGTTGTTGAGTGCAGTTCTTGTTGCTGTGTCCTGTTGTTGAGTGCACTTCTTGTTGCTGTGTCCCGTTGTTGAGCTGGTTTTGTTGTTTGTCTTGTTGTGCTGTTATTGTTGCATTGTTGTGTGCAACTCTTGAACATTGGTATTATTTTAACAAGTACTGTACGTGATGTGTTGCGCTCGAGGAGCGCGATGTGCACTGTACTCCATGTAACCTCATAAGTGAAATTTTTTCATACATTGTTTTACAAAGAAATCCATCAGCGGGTTATACTTAGCTCAAGCTTAGAATGCTTGTTAAATTTTAGGCATTACTAATCTTACTTGTATTCACCCGCTCCTATTGTGGCTGCGGTAGTTGAACCAGGAATATAATAACAATAGTAAGCATAACAATAATACTTGTGTTCATCCAGGCCATTGAGATTGGGGCCTCAGCTCTATCGTTCCTGATCAACACATGGGAAGGGCATCTCACGCCTCAAGAAGCAGCCAGTATCGCAGACAAGGCGTCTCGCGGGTGTGACTCCAACACTATACGTGAGGCTGCACGACTAGCATTATCTTGCCTCCCACACGCCCACGCTCTCAACCCCAACGAGATCCAGCGTGCCATCATCCAGTGCAAGGAACAGAGCCCTGCCATGCTGGAGCGTGCCTGTCTCGCCATAGAGGGCGCCGCGAAGGGGGGTGGCAGTGGTGGTGTGTATCCCGAGGTTCTGTTTCAAGTGGCGCGGTGTTGGTTTCAGTTATATGAGACGCGGTCCCGTCACCTGCCCCACAATCCTATCCTCGTCTCTGGGGCTGCCATGGAGATGCCTCTGGACGCCACACAAAACTCCGGTCCTTTACCTAGCATGGATCTCACCATCGCCACGACCACCAGCCAGCCTCTCCATCAGGTGGGTGGTTAGTGCGCGAGGCTCCTCACCGGAACAAATGTACACATTGAAGTGCTCTGTTTTGAGCATATTATTCATCTGTTGAAGAATTTTCTGACTGTGTACTTCGAGTTTGTATCAACAAATGCATACATTATGTACAGTTTGCTCTTTCCTGAAGACGCTTTTTTCTGCTTTTATATTTCATATTAATAAGGACATTATGTACAGTTGAACAGACGTGATGCTAGCATATCATCGTGCTAAAGGATAATAATGTAAAAAGTTGAGCCATTGTATTTCAGAGAGTTTTGATAGTTAAAATCTATTATGTTTGGTGCTGTTTGAAAATGGTGAAACACATTCTAACTACTGTACGTAAAACGTTCTCGTATGTGTTCTCTGTTCTTTGAGAGTGTCAAGGTAAGTGTTAATTTTCCATTTAATTCTTTCTTTCTCTTGAGAAGAAGTAAGTAGGCTCAAATAAATAGTCTTCTCAGAAATCAGATGCATTATTACACTTTTTCCGGGCAGGTGACCGCCGCTTGTTTCTAGAATCGAACAACAGCAACAACAACAACAAAAACTAGATGCTTTATTATGTTGTTTTCCGGGCAGGTGACTGGCGCTGGGTTTGCAGCATCAAACAGCAACAACAGCATCGTGAGCAGCAGCAACGCCCCTACAACCAAACCCCCACAGCAGCCACAACACTCATGCGCGTACCGCCCTGCTACCTACAGCACCAGCAACACCCCCTATGGGCCTGTTGTAGGGCCTCCATATGCCTTCCGCTGCAGCTTTGTCCCAACCGTCGCCACTCATAACATCGTCCACGGCCACCTGCCCTTCCCAGTTAGTGTTATAACATGTCATGAGTTAATGACTTATAACGAAGTTTTTGCTTTTTTACACGAATTGTAGAATTTATTTAATCAATTTCGCAATTAGTTTTGTGTCACTAATTTTGAGTTTGGTATCATGGATTCATGTTTTTGTTGTACAGGGTGCAGCAATATAACTTTCTTTTCTGCCTTTCAAAAAGTTATAAAAAACGGAAGTTATGTTGTCGCACCCTACGCTGTACCTTCGTTAGTAAATGTATCGTGCCTTAACTACCTCTGGGTACTCGACAGTGTAGTAACTGACGGATGGAGGTTTGCAAAAACAAGCATATATGCTTGTATATATTTTTAATTCAATTATTTTGTGTGGTCGGTTACTTATCTTATTATTAACTTGGCTTAATTATTGTGATAAGAAGCTGAAGCACACTTGTTTCACGATAATACAGGGTGTCTCAATAAAATGTACTCACCCTTTAACCGTTGCTAACATGCTTTCTTCTTTGTGTTGCAGGTGTGAGGTTCGAACCTTTGCGAACATGATTCTTTAATCACATTTAATCATGTTCGCAAAGGTTCGAACCTCACACCTGCAACACAAAGAAGACAGCATGTTAGCAACGGTTAAAGGGTGAGTACATTTTTTTGAGACACCCTGTATGTCGGTGCTGTAATGAATAGCGCTATATGCTTCATTTTTTATGTATTATTCCTATTTCTTTTGCTTTCCTTTTTTATCTCTGGTAGCACTGGGGCCTAAATGTAGCAAACAGGGTGTAGCAAAATCATCTAGCACGTTTGTAGGTTTAATAAAAGCAAACTAGAATAAAAATGGAAAATATAATTCAAATACTACCCAATTCATGTTGGCAACTGAATATAAAAGGAAACGAAATGGAATTTAAACGTATTCCGAAAATTAAACGAAATTTTTCGTTTCATACTTTATATTAATTTTATTAAACTTGCGAATGCGTGAAATCATTTTAATCACTTTACCACCTTCTTCAGGAGGATGCGCTCATCAAACAAAAAATTCAGGAGCCATAGGATCTTCATAAGGCTGACCATTGTTGTCTACTGTGTTACTTGTAAATATTTCTCTGACGGATTGTTGCTGTACTTAATGCGGCAGTGTATCATTATTCTTAATTGTTTATTCTGAGTAGAGTCTTGGTATCAACATGTTACAATTGTGTGATCGAGTTGCCACTTTAATTGTCTCAATGAGAGTAGTCGTCTCAACGTGACGGTTGGCATGGTTACTTGACGTACTTTTTCTTAGTAATTTTCTTTATATGAGGAAAAATGACTGGGGATATTACCCATTTTTTCTGTCGTTCTTGTACTTTTTTGGTGGGCAGCTAAAACCCCAGAGGCTTAACTGCTTCCCGCTTATGAACGTGACGTGACATTTGGCATCCCATGTGAAAGTGATGGACTGAGTGCTCTGTTACCTACTCTTTCCTAAATGCTGAGAGGCTCAGAACAATCGAAAAATCCCTTTTAATATTGTTAAGACTACGGCAGCACAGTTAAGATCACTTCTATGTGTGGCTACTGTTTATTAACTAGAAATTTTATAATAAGGATAAAAAGGATCATATACATTATTGTTATGGTGACGTAACAGACACTGTTCTCTAAATTCTGAGGCCTTTGGCGAGAAATAATCTGAGCCACTGAAGCGCTACCAAACTTAAACTTTAAAGTTTAACCAAACCAAACTATAAAGAAGCACAACTAGGACTAGTTGTGCTTCTTTAATTCACTTTTCTGGTTTCATTTATTACTACTGGTAAAATTGCTTTCAAATTTTGAAATTGTATTATTTGCCATACTCAGATATGTTGTATCATAAATTTTTATTTCGTTCTTTTCTTTCTCTCTTTTATTGATTTCTTCAAGTAAAGGTTTTATCTGATTTGCATTGAGTAGGTTGATCTTATGTATTTATTTATTTTCATTCTTTACTTAGAAATTTTAAACAATGTGAATTGCGTGGTTTAATTTTACTCATTTGGCTGTTTGTACTGTTGTTGGCACAGATGTACATGCAACAAGCACCAACCGCCAGCACAAGTACTGGAGGCGGGGTAGCTAGTGGTGCTCCCCCTGTACACTACTGCTCTCCACCACACACCGCCCCTCTCCACCTCTTGCAGCAGGTGAACTTGGTACTACTATCGCAGTGTAGATAGTATCTTGTACTGTTATAAATAATTGTCACTTAGTAGTACTACCATAGTATGAACAGCATCTAGTACTATAATCGGTAGTGGTCACCTAGTACTACTACTATATTATGGACAGCGTCTAGTACTATATTAGGTAGTGGTCACCTGGTACTACTACTATATTATGGACAGCGTCTAGTACTATATTAGGTAGTGGTCACCTAGTACTACTACTATATTATGGACAGCGTCTAGTACTATATTAGGTAGTGGTCACCTAGTACTACTACGATGTTATGGACAGCGTCTAGTACTATATTAGGTAGTGGTCACCTAGTACTACTACTATATTATGGACAGCGTCTAGTACTATATTAGGTAGTGGTCACTTAGTACTACTAATAGCATAGGTTGCAAAATATTGAATTTTGACAAAATAAGAGACTAATAGCATAGGTTACAAAATACAAATTTTGTAGCATGGGTTGCAAAATACTGAATTTTTACAAAGGACTAATTGCATAGGTTACAAAGTACAAATTTTGTAACACGGGTTGCAAAATATTGAATTTTGACAAAATAAGGGACTAATAGCATAGGCTACAAAATGCTACATTTAAATTTTCCATTCAGGCAAACGGTGGAAGTCCAGCGCAAAGCTCAATGGCGGGAATGCCGTCCAATATGGGGCCCATGCTGCAGCCGCCTCTACCCCCACACCAAGGGGGCAGCCTGTACCCCGTCCCTGGAGGGTTCCCAGTGGGGGCCCAGAATACCCAGCCCCCTTACATGCCCTCCCCCGCCTCCCACGGCATGGCTCCCCCTCTCCTAGCTCGCCCTTTCTACCACCAGCCTGCCCCTCCGCCCGTGTCCATCGGTGGGTGTTTGTATATGACATTGTAAACGCGCGCTTCATTATCGTATGTAATGTAAATGTTAAATGCTCAGATAATGATAAAGGATGCATCTACTCTTTGTTCTAAGATGTTGAATTCAATTTACTTAATGAGACGTCCTATATAATTGACCAGATCTTCAGTTTAATTGACCAGATCTTCAGTTTAATTGACCAGATCTTCAGTTTAATTCACAAGATTTACTCGACTTTCTAATGACGATGCGTTAAACCGCCTCCTTTATACTAGGAACACCACACCATCGAATTAATTATTTGTTGTGTCATCAAACTGGCCAATTTATTCTCTGTAACCGCAGCCAAAGTGTAACTCTGTGGACGAGCTTCATTGCAATTTTCATATACCAATAATGTGTAGTATTAATAACCCTTGTCTGACACGATGTTGGTGGTCTTCATTGAAATGGCCTTGCTCTATTTACGTAGATATCTACAAGATATAGTAAATATATTGTACATGTTTAGTGCCTGCGTTGTACATGCATTCTACTTGTAACTGTCATTTGTGGTTTTTGATGCAGCAACTGCAATGCAACACTCCCAGCAAGGCCCGCATATGCAGCAACAGCAGCAGCCCCCTCCTCCCCCTCCTCCCCAGCAGCAGCTCCAACAGCAACAGCTCCAGCAACAACAACAGCTCCAACAGCAACAACAACAACAACAACAGCTGCAACAACAACAACAACAACAGCAGCAGCAACAACACCCGCAGCAACAGCATCACCAACAACAACAACAGCAGCAGCAGGCAAGAGCTTTGTGTAAACTGACTTAAAAATCCCATCACAATTTTTTTGGAACTGCTAAGTAGGTTTCTTACTCAGGATTTAAAGCGTTTTGGTGTGTGAGTAGTAAACTTCATTACTATTACTAGGTCATCAAGTCTTAAAGTAATCATAAAGTTACCAAGTTTTTTAGTTTTTGTACTCCTATTTCCCAAATTTTCGTATTCAAAGTGAGTTTTGTTCGACCTAACTCTGGAAAGCTAACTTTATAATATTGATGAATATTAAGTATTTTGACATGTGTCAAAACCTTAACTCCTCCAGCTCTGGTCTCTTCAATAATTATTGTGTACTACGAGTCATAGAATTGTGTAACATGAGACACCATTGTGGCAAAATTGATAACTGTGAGTGTAGCCATTACCTCTTCTCTTTGCATCTTACCTTATTCTCGGTGCCTGTGCGTGATTGCTGTATAACGACGTGGGATATGAATAACAACCGAATAATATTTCACTTGGTTCCTTCCTTCCTTATTCTATTCTAGTGTATTCTATTTATATTCCATTGTATTTTCTGCTTGTATTGTGTTATTCTATTACATTGTATTATTTTCTACTTGATGTATTGTATATTGTAAGGCATATTTTATATGGTTGTGTGGGTGCAGGTGGTGGCAGAGCAGCAGCAGCAACGGAGCGTACAGTACCTAATGAACGCTTATCGTGTGGGGATGCTAGCCATGGAAACACTCTCCAGGCGAGTCCAGGATGACAGGCCTCAGAACAAGTACGCCCCTCACCCCCCCTATGGCGAGGACATCAAATGGCTCCTTGGTGTCGCTAAGAAGCTTGGTGAGTCGAGTTCTAGACGAGAATTTTCCTTGAAATTGTTCAGAAACTTGGCGAGTTGAGGTATTTTTTCTGGAGTCGTTCCGATGCAGAAATAGGAGAGTGTTGAGCCTCAGGATTGCCGTAAATTTTTTTGAGAGTATTGTCTGTAAAATTGATTAGGTACTTCTTACGTGTTGTACTTCACAACTGGGAAGTACCTGTCGTGATACTGTAACACAAACTCTGTAATGTAGCCCACACATATTCAATGACCTCCATACTGGGGCTTGTGAAAATAACAGCCTTAGTAAACCGGGAATATAATAATAATATTCCCTCTGGTCGGAATTCCAATTTTTGCAATCGGGAAAATATCCTAGCATTAATATTCATGAAAGTAATTCTTTATCTTTTATTTTTTCACATTTTTCAAAGCATAATGTGTAACATTAAAAGCAAAACGTATCAGTTAAAATTTTAGACTTTTTTCTGTGTGCGCCCACTGTTTCTCCCTAACGTAAAAAGTTGTACCTGTTTAGCAACCATCACTTTCAATTGAGAAAAAGTACTAAAAATGTGTGAGCTGACGTGTTTTTGGTCGAACAGGGACACAATACCTGCACAGGTTCTGTCTGTGCTGCGTGAACAGCGTCGTGTCACCGTTCATCCTGTTCGAGCTGGCACAGGAGGTGTCTCACTACCTCACACGGCAGCAGCAACAGCAACAGCAGCAGCAGCAGCAAGCCATGTACCAACTTAGGTCGTCTCAGATACTCCAGCCTCTCGTCCAGAAGTGCCAGCAGATGTAAGACAGCCTCCATGTCAAGTGTAGCATTCAATAAAGTCTGTTTTGTTCTACTATATCGCATGTATTGAGATGGAAGTTTTCAATTCTTAAGCTTTTTTAAAACTAGTGATGGTGGCTTAAGCGAGGCTTTGGTGTTTGGTTGTGGGGGACAACAGCACTGGGATGTGGCTGTAACAAATCCTAGTTTAAGGTTAACGGACAAGAAATTTAGGATTCGATTTTAACATCGTCTTTCTACGGAGCAAGTACGCTGAAATAGACGATTTTGTTTTTTGTTGTCACTTATGAATTGAATTTAAAATGTTGTTCCAGAAAATCCTCGTATCTGGGGTGTAGTGAATTCATGTCGATTATATTTTCTAGAGGCTGTATTGTATTCCAGTTCAGGCCGATCTTACTCAAAATAATTCATTAGGTGTAGTATAAGCATTGAGTTTAGACCAAAGCACTAGAAGGATTGAGGGCGTCAATTGATGCTTTTTAGAATCGTAAATGAACGCTTCAAAGTACATGGCATATTCTTACTGCATCTTGCTTGACTTTGCTGCGTATGCTGTGCAGGTTCATCCAGTGTTGCCACATGAAGCTGTATTACATCACGGCCCCCGACTACGACGAGTTCGTGAACATCATGTGTACGGCACGCAAAGCCTTCCAAATGACTCCAGGCGGACTGGTTCAGTTCAACGAACTGCTACAGTCGCTGCGCAGGTATTTCTTGGTAGCAAGTGGTCTGACAACTGTCTAGCGTAGGCAAACTTGAGGAGATACTTCGTAGGATGAAGATACTTTGGAGGATAGAGACACTAAGGGGAATTGGGATACTTTATAGGATAAAAATGCATATGAGGTTAGTTCGCAGGGATATGTGTACTTGTAGGGGTAGGTATGCATGTGAGGATACCCTATGGGGATGTGGATACTTCTAGGGAAGGTGACATTTTGCAGAAATAGTGGTGTTTGTTGGGGTTGGGCTCAAGCTTAGTTACTACTCAACATCTCCATCCGTGTGGTGTGCGTTAACTAAAATCGCACCGCTCTGAACAGCGCCAAAAACTTATACATATTATTTGCATAATCCCTTAGAATCACGTTTTTGCTACGTTCTAGTGTATTGTTCTTGCAACTGTTATTGAAACTGAAATCTATGAGCCATTTTTTTTTTAAATGTTGGGAGTTGCAGCATTGATCGCCGCTGGTTCTTAACTACATTCATGTTGAGCAGATCGAAGTGCTGCAAGAAGGAGTTGTGGCAGTTGTTGTCCGCCAACCTAAACCAAGGCACTGTATGACACCGCTCCTCTGTGACTGATGTGCTCCCACCGCCACCGCCGCCGCCACCACCACCGTCATCATCGTCTCAGCCGCCATCTTTGCTGCTGTGTGTAGCTGCCCCTTTGCCTCCCTCCAATCTTCCCGCGCTCCCAGCCAATGTAACTACCGCCACACTCCCAGGAACTGTAACGGCTGCAGTTCTAGGCACTGCAACTGTCACACTCTCTGACACTGCAACTGCCGCAGTTCTTCTCTCTGCTCCTGGAACGCAGCATTCATCAGCCTCATGTGACTCATCACGTGGGCGCCGCTCAACTGCAGAACCTGCCTTTGCACCAACAATTCAACATTCAACTGCAGCACTTCATTGCAACCCTGATTTGATGCATTCTACTGCCTCCACGGCTCACGTTAAACCCACAGGAGTTCATTACACGGCTTCAGTTTGTCAGTCAATTCCTCTTGCGCAAAATTCTGCCGTTTCAATGCCTCCTTCTGTCCCCGTAACCCAGCGTTCGTCTGCAGCATCAATGGTTTTACATGCCACCTCCTCTGCCTCTTCCGCCTCCCATGTCGCCTCTTCTGCCTCCCATGCCGCCTCTTCTGCCCCTCATGCCGCCTCTTCTGCCCCTCATGCCGCCTCTTCTGCCCCTCATGCCGCCTCTTCTGCCCCT
>VCRD01002092.1:0-30065 GCA_006783055.1 Trinorchestia longiramus
ATTCTATTCTATTCTATTCTATTCCGTCACTCAAACTTGAAATAGTTGGAGAGAGCAGTCTTCACTGTGACCAAGGGCCTGCACATAGTGTTTGAACAAACCAAGTTCAATATTTTGATGTGTTTTTCTGAATAAGAGAATTCTTGTCCCACGTATTGAATTCTTTCTTGTCAATCTATATTCCTCCAGTGGTCTCCTCTAACTCCAGTGCCTCCCTAACACAAAATTGTTTGTAGCCTATTTGTTGACGCTGTAGAAAATATACCATTTTCATATCTACGCATCATAAGCATTCCTGTACGTGAGCCTGCCTCTTTTCCTGAACAATTTTGATGCTGTCAAATTCTTTATTCAAGTTTCGCGAGTGTCCTGTTGGAAAAGGATTAAACTAGTTCCTGATGTGAAATAAAATATATTTTAATCTCGTTTCGAAACTGGCAATAAAAAGGCTCCACTCACTGTGATCAAGTGTAGGTAGTCCCAAAGGAGGCAGAGAGTTTTCCTCATCACTGCAATACGCAAATTGAGCATCAGAATAAAAAGAAATATAACTGCTGGCCCCAGCAATTTTTTTCTTGCAGTCTGAGAGCTAACAATTCGGTGAACATTTTTAAAATAATGCAAATTTAGAACTGGATCGTTCAATTCAGCCTGACTAAGCGGAAAAGGGTTTTCAAAATCTGCATCAAATGACTGAAAAATATTAAAAAGGATCATTTTTATCGGTGCTTGAAATATTTCTGCACATCCCAGAAAACATGAAATAATAATTATGCTTTGAGAACTGTACTGTTCATACATAAACTAATCATTGACAATTTATATAGAGTAGCGACAAGGTAATATTTATGTCATAAATGTGAAATGAATTGATATTACGACCCTGATAATTAAGCGTGTTAGAGCAAATCCGAGACCAGATATAGATTTTGGGCTCTCAAATTAATTTACATTGAACAGCTAAAACGAACTGTGTCAGAAAGTCTTTGTTTTTATCTGTTGATAACTGAATTATTATGGTTCTCAGAAACTGAAAACATTTGTCACCATCCAGAGTTAAACTTACTCACTCAAATGTAATTGTACAGCCAAGGTTCCAAGACGAATTTCTAGTCTGAGTGACGATCACTGCAGCACAAATTTCCAAAAGTGATAGCGTAATGGAGGCATTCTTTCTCTTGCAGATGCCGTGTCCTGATTTAGTGACGCTTGTAGCCGCCGAAAAATAAGTGATAAGAATTACAAGTGTTTTTTAAGGCGGAATTGTGAGCTGATGGCAAAACGGAGGATTTTCGCAGAGAATTATTGGCGATGCTAACGAACCAGCTCAATTATGTCGGCTCAATTATATAGGTACGGAACACGTAAGTAGTTTCGAACAAACCTCAAAGACAACTAAAATAAACAATCCTCAGGCATTAGACTTAAGAGTTAAACTTATGTGGAAAAACAGGTTTAAGAGAGTAATTTAAAAAGAATAGTTCTATGAATCTTATTAATGAAACAATTTACTTTCTGTGTCAACTACCTTTGTATCATATATACTGAAGTTATAACTTGATTAAATGATCTACCAAAAGGTAACTAATGTAAATAAGAGCCTTTTCAAACCAACTAAAATATATAAGAAGTATTACTTATGAGGTATAATTCTATTTCGATTTTTATTGGTTTTTTACTTCCTTATTAGTATATTAACTATTACCGACCACGGAAGGGGGAAAACACAATTCTTGAAATATTGTTGGAGAGAATATCAGGCTTTCTACCATGTATACCACGCAATGAAACATAAATGAATTAATTCACTAATTCTGCAAACAATTTACAAATTTTAGTACAAGGTTTGATCGTCATAGAAGTGTTTGGATTTGTTCTTCATATCATCTGAAGCAAGCTGTGAGTTGGTGTATTGAATGGGAACAATCAGTTCACAGAAAAATAATTCAAAAAAATATTGAACGAGCAGTAGTATTTCAACCAACTGATCTGCAGGATTTGTAATCAACGATTTACAGTATTTATAGCTAATTGATGTGAAGTACTTAAAGCCGACTGATCTTGAGTATTTGAAGTAAACTGATCTGCGGTATTTGAAGCTAACTGATCTACAGTGTTTGATAGAACACTACATCTAACATGGCGAGACTGACAGAGGTAACCCAAAGAGCAACAGAAGTTAATAATAACCAATTTTAAATAGAAAATCAGCGAGGAAGCAGACTAACTACGGCTGCAGTTGAGAGGACAATTCGCTTAGAATTTATTTGAATTTTACCAAATTGATTAAATGTCATTTTTTTCTCTAAATTGTAGTAGATTGTATTGAACTCAAATGAAAAATCGTTGATTCAACAACAAATTTATCAAAGAACTCAGTACTCACCAATGTTTTCTCTTTTCAAAAAGCTGTTACAACTAAATAGACGACCAATAAAATTTAAGCCTTTCAAAGAGCTGTTACTAGGACCTGTACACAATCTTATTTATTTAGAAAAAATCTGCAACGATACCGAGACTATATTTTTCTCGTGTTTTGGAACGCTATCATTTCTCCATCAATGAAGCTAGCCAGCTGTGATGAATATTTAAGTAACGTTATGATTAAAAGGACACATATACGAATATTAACGCAACATATTCGAAGGGCTACATTTGACACACAAGGACACCATTTTACATGTTCCAGAATAACAGAAACATCAAACGTGTAAAATACTTCAAAATGTTTGCATCGATGGCTTCAGAATTTCCGCTTGGTTGACCTCAGAATTCCCACATGGATGATCTCAGAATGCCATCAAAATTCCCACTTGGATGACCTCAGAATTCTCACATGGATGACCTCAGAATTCCCACATGAATGACCTCAGCTCAGAATTCTTATGGCAGAACAGAAGACTCGATCTGCCTCGTCTGGTCTGTAATGACATCATGTCTATGGTTTCCTCATCGTCCCTGAGTGATACAAGCCAGGAACATTGCAATGACATTTTATGTAACATTGGTAACGTTTTGTGTTAGGATAGTCTATGATATTCGTGGATCACTTGCTTTACTAATACGCACTCTGAACCATACCCAAATGAGACTTGAGAACTTATTTTAGATTATGAGAAGTGAGTTTTCAGAGAAAAATAAAAAAAATATAAAATATATGAACATAATACGTTAGCAGTGGTAAATTGAACTTCTGTACAAAGGCGCTACGACTTGTGTCAAAAGGAATCACCTGCACGGAGTGTTTGTTATCTTTTTGGCGTAGAACAAATGATAGTAGAAAAATTGTGTTGGGTAAAAATGTTTCTCGTGCAATACTTAAATTATCTGAAAATAACTTCTAGATTGTTCATGTCAGGAACATAACCAGACAGTAAATTAATTTAATATTATCAATTTTGAACACAATTGCAATTAAGCATTGAAACAAATAAAGAATGCCATATTTCTGTATCGGTAAATTTTTTTAATGAATAGTTGGTAGTTTAAATCTTTATTAAACGGGTAAGATAACTGCTTTTGACTTTATCATGAGTTTATTCAAGGGATATTATATGAATGAATGACAAAAATCTGTATACAAGAAATTATAGCAGAAGGATTGGCGACTAGAGGAATAAATTGTTCGCATCATGATACTTCTGAGTGCATTGATATGCGAATCATGTACTTCTGCAGATCATGTACTTATGCGGAGCTCAAGATACTGATTGATGAAGAGTATGTTCCATAGACTGATTTCTCTTGAACCAGTGTACGGCTGACTGTGGTTGTGAAAGGTTCACCAGGCAGCGCTGTCTAGCCCTCCTGGCGTGGGCCTCCAAACTGTGCTTGCAGGCACAGTTCTGGAACAATACAACTAGTCGGACGATCACAAAAGAAAATATCATCTCATATAACGACTAAAAGGAAAAAAAGGGGTTTCTTGTTTAGATAAAAAAATATAAGAACTTCGAAGATTTTACAATACATTGTGGGACAGAATTGTTTAATCGTAACTTAAACCTAGATGATATTTTTTTGCTGACTTTGTGTTTTTGTAAGTTATGAGTTAAACAACCAGCCTGTGCTGGTGTAGCAATTTAGAAGAATTTTTTGAAGAGCTTTCATAAATGTTAGTCGCCTAACATAGTCTTCATTAGGATATAATTCCAGTTATGAGTTAATCGGAAGAAATAGCAGCAAAATTTAATGACTGCGATTAAATACGATTTTCTGAAGCGGTAAATAGTAGTGTATGTTTCTGATCTAAAATAATACAAAATCTCTTAAACTGTATTGTATGAATTCGGATTCAAATTTTCCTACTAATCCTCTGCAGAAAACATGTATGAAAAGAGTGAAATATGTGCCACTGCACTTAAGTACACTTTTACATTACAATTGATTTTCTAACACAACTATGAAAACCTCACACGTTAGTTTACCTAAACGCAATTTTGCTCTCCCAGTGCATTTTGCACCTGGATTCGAAACTGATTCCACAACCAAATTTATCTGAAAACTATTTCTTAATTTCCAATTGTTGGTGTATGCGTTCGATGAATTACATTCTTATCATACTGCAGATTATTCAAACGTAAAAACTTCTAAATTGAAAATATGGATGAATTTCTCCACAGCTCTAAGTGTGGCAAGAAAATAACTTCTTGGAAATGTGAAGAGTAAAATTTGTAAGTCAATATGAATGTTTAAAATTCAATATAAGTAAACCATTTTAATTGCTTAATAAGTCTTTATAAGTTCTCAATCTCACTGACAGCCGTTCTAAAACCCAATCACTTTCCTTATTACATTGTGTTATGAGAAAAAAACAGACATTTCATTTCATATCAGGGGTTCACAAGCGAAATCAGATCGGAGGTTCTCAAACACGAAATCAGAGGTTCTCGAACATAAGATAAAAGGTTCTCAAGCACAAAATTGGAGGTTCTCAAGCACAAGATGTGGGGTTCTCAAACACATGGTCAGGGATCTCAAGCACAAGATCGTAGGTTCTCAAACACAAGATCGGAGCTGCAGAAGTACAAAATCGGAAGTTATTTTACACAAGATTCTTAATTCTCAAGCAAAAGACTGGGAGTTCTCAAACACAAGGTCGGTGGACTCAAGCACGGATCATAGATTCTTAAACACAAGATCGAGAGTTCCCAAGCAAAAGACTGGGAGTTCTCAAGCACAAGATCAAAGGTCATCAAGTATTATCATTTCATATTTTGCGAGCTCAGAGAAACTATCTTTTGCATATGGAGTTTTAGAAGCAGTGAGATATTTTAAGGCCTATATTACGAATATTTTATCTATGAATATTGCAGATTCCATGTATTAAATGTAAAAATTGCAATCGAGTAACTTGAGAGAGATTTACTCCAGTTGATCTACTGGTACTCTTAAACCACAACGCAAGAAAGTCTTTCGCTCAAATAACAAAAGTAACAGAAGAAATAAAAAATTGTTACATATTAAAAAAAAGATGAAAGGCATTATTCCGATATTATTGATATTTTTGCGCTTTCAGACTTATAACTAACCTTAAAATAAAAAATAACGTGTGAAAATGAGTCAAAACTCACTTTTAGTCTTTTAACATGTGCATTTTTTGTACTGTCTCTTCGGAAGATCTTAATTAAACTGTAAAAAATTTTTTAAAGACAAATGTTTTCCGTGACATTTATGGCCACGACGCAGTTTCAAGCACATGTTTTATTTTTTAAACTCCTTGCAATGCATGTAATTTTTTCTGTACTCTGCATAAAGGCATTATATGTAACAAATTAAACTGCAGTTCGTACAGTTCCTATTTATACACAACGAACTGTGGCCCTCGCAGGAATAGCATGACGAGTGCAGTAGGGTGCAAGTGGCGTGAAGCTGAGAGAGTGGGTCATAGGCAGCGCACAAACTGCTCCTTTGCCACTTGGGCAGATTGCCGCCTTGGGACCTTAATGGTTCTGGTGCTGCAGTTGACACTGAGGCTGTTGCGATCACTGTCTTCAGGCCGTGGGTGCATTTCACAGTTTACTCTCGTAATGATTTTCGTGTTGTATTTTACACCGAAGAATCAACCAATGTCACTTTTGTTATAAATCGTTACTCGTAAATTTTACTGCCCCAAAAACGTGAACGTATTCAAGGGCTACCTCAAAGCTATTTTTACATGGTGAAATTCGCCGACAGACCGAAAACTCATTGAAAATTTTGTTTAAATGTATTGTTAATAATTAAAGTCGGTATTCATACCTTCTGTTTTTTGTTCAGTTCATAGAGTTTAGGGTGTTCTATTGATAGAGCTTATCTTTTCACCTTGTACTGAGGCCTCCGTACCTTGTTCATGTCTATAAACAACAGAAAATCACAGTAAAGGAATTAATAATAAGATGATTTTTATATTACACTGAATTCTCGAGAATGATTAATGAATCTGCTAATAAAAAAATATATTGAAAAAACATAGAATAGTCATTCATAAATGATCATATTTTTGTTCATTCGTTTTGATTGTTACGCAGGCTTAGCTGTAAAATGTTTTACCTGACTACAAAAAGTAATACAAATTATTAAATTATAGAGTGTTAAAGCCTTTCCCTCATTAGAAAACTTTATGGTTTTATGTGAGCGAACTGTTTTGAATTAAATGTTCAGAGAAAGATTTCAAGTTATATTCTATTAACTGCATTTGGGAGCGCTCTCAGAACAATCCTAAGCAAAGAAATGCAACCAAAGTTCGGCCTCTTAGCGGCATAATATTTCGAGGGCTGTGGCACCTCTCAAACAAAAACTTTGGTGATTTCATTGGAAAAGTCGTGCAGTTCTTGTCCGGAAATACAATCCCGCTTTAGAGACAGTGCAATTGCAGTTCAAGATTCACAGAACGATTGAAATAAAAGCCAGTTTCTCTATCTATAACGTTTTCAATCTACTATGGTGCTGTAAAATAGTAAAGCCCTTACAATGCTTGCGGGGAAACTTCTAACTTAGATCTCACCTGGTTTAGTTGGACCTTTTGGACACACAGGACATTCTACAACCTCACTTTCACACCTAAAGCTTCATGTAAAAAGCAACTTCAATGGGAAGAGCGTCAAAGTTTATTAACGTACTTCAGTTGGAAGCTCATTACAGTTTGAAAAAAATTGAAATTTAAAAACTTTTGCTCCCTCAGCCTATATTTTTTGTAAACATTTAACTGTGAACGCATCAAATGACTTACTCATCGATTAGATTATGCATAACAGAGGGAGTAGAGGGGTATTTTTGTCATCATTTGTCAAAGCGACGCAAATACCCTACGAACGGTGAAATTGTAACTGCGATTAATTTTAATTTTAATTTATTTCACAGAGTTGTCAATAGTCCATCAAGTTAAACCTGTAAATAGTCTCAAAAAGTCCATTCATACGCAAAGTATTTTCATAATATATTTGTATTGCCACTGGCTTTGAGATGAGGTTTGGAGGCATTTATCTATTCAAGTTTGTAAGACAATTTTTTAACACCACTTATTTTAGAAGTAAAAAACAAGTTAGTTTAAATTGAATAGGTGGCTCTACTGAAGAACGCTGAGTAATTTTTCGTGGGGAATTTTTTTATGCCTTGATACGATTTGTGTCATTTTCTTGCTAATGATTCAATGACTATATTCCTGTTTATGCACAGTAATGAAGTGTAAGCAGCGGCATCAGCGTTCTCACTAACGAACCATTTCTAATCAAACGTAATAAGTAATGAGTTTTTGACTTTAGAAGGAATCCTTACTTCAAAGCTTAAATTTGTTTGAAAGCTTGTAGATTTTAAATGTCTAAGTGTAGTAATGTGAATTATTAAAAAAAATTTCATTTCCTTTTTCTTAACTCTTTTGGTGATATCAATTATCTGAAAACTGTTCTGTTGCCAGAATATGTTATTTGCATAATTTTTTAATCGTTTCAATTTCTTTGTAAAATTAAATTTTTACAAAATTGCACTCAAAGCAGTTGTCATTGTTTCATAGGTTACTGAAGTGGAGAATGATTAACACTATTATAAAGTATTTAAATAATGGTGCAAATTAACAACAGATGTCTCAAAAATCTATTTGAATTTTATTTACATCTTTTACAGCAATTTACACTCATCTCATGATAAACATATTTTGTATTGAAAAGCTGAACACTTCGGGCAATGATCCATTTAGTGGTTCAAATTATTGAAGATTTTCCCTCAATGAGGTAGAATAGTGTGATAAAGTTTTTAATAGAAACCTTTATTATCTGCAAAGTCTGATACGGAGATGTTTAATGCGAATGTTGTAGAAAATGGAGTGACTCATGAAATAGTTAGTTAAATATTGTATACACACATTTACTGTAGATTTCCTACATATATCGGGATAAAAAGTCTACGGTAACAGCTACCACAATTTAACTAACTATTCGACGCGAGACAATGTTTTGATTTTTATAAACTTGAATTTTAATTTTACAGCTGGGTTCTTTAATTGCATTTAATATTATATAATTATTATAAAATAATGAAATAATTATAACTCTTTTATATTATCTTTTACAGACACTTCTTTAGCCAGATGTATCTCAGATCTGAGGTTATTGTATACAATGAAGAACAGGACTACATGGACAGCAGCATAAGCAGCTGAAAAGTTACAGTCCAGCACCGTAATGGAGAGGCTGGAGTGGCTTCTAGACATCCGTCTGCCCTCAATCAGCAAACCAACAATTAGCCTTTTTTTTGGGCTGCTCATATCACTTGTGTCAGGCGTGCTGCTCTTAACTGCTATGTGCTCACAGACTTGGGCAGTGCGGCAAGAAACGATCCTGTTACAGCAGCAGCAGGTGACTCGGGTGCCTTCACATGGCTCTGGTACGGTCAAGTTAGACTCAGGTGACTCACAAGATACAGACAGTCGCGTACAGATCAAAGTGCCGGTCGAAGTTCCGTCGTTGCAGGTCATGCTCGAGCGCAATGAGGATGTGATGCCCCAGTTCTACGAGGGTAGATTAAATGAGCTCTATGCAGAGCGCCTTAATGAGCTCACAAGAGAGGCTCAATCTGAAAATGAGCCCCACAGCAGCCCTTTATTGTATAAGCCCAGCGTGAAGTTAAAAACCGAAGTAGTTAGCGAAATTACTTCGACTTCTATTGAAGATGAAACTGGAGTTCTAGCCCCGATGGATAATAGTGATCAGAAGATTAAAATTTCTGCAAAGAACGTTGTTCCTCCTAATGAAGGCTATAATACTACCGCTAATGAGAGACGTGTCCATCTCAACGGTGAAATGGAGGGCGTTATTCGACAGTCGGGCGATCTGAGCTCGGATGGAAATGTATACACTGCGGGTGTTACAGATTTGAAGAATGACACAGTGAATAATCGTAAAACAAGTTCTGCTATGATGCTTATTTCGAATAATAATCCTAAAAATAGGGAGTCAAAAATTTCAAGAACGAATGAAACAATGAAATCTGGATTTTTTATTAATACAAGTGCGAACAAAAAAGTTCATAGAGTTGTACGGTCTCAAATTACATTACGACAGCCTTTAAAAACATCTAGAGACAAATTTACGATTATGGATCAATTACCTTTGAGGCATATAAATTTTGTAAATGTTTTACAAGATGTAATTCACTTATGTAGAATATTTAACATAAAACGGGGATCAATTTTCAATAAATTTGAAACGGATATAATTCTACCTAAATTGTTGAAAAATGAATCTTTAAAAATCTGTGCACCTTCAAATTTTGTGCTTAACTGCTCAGAATTTTTATCACCTTTAACAGAGATACTTCTCCAGTCATTAGAGAATTACTTCAATAGAATGTATTGTCAAGAAAAACGAACTGAATTCTCAAGTAAAGTTTTACATTTTGTTCCCTTGTTTTTTCAGTCTCAACCACAAAGCGTTGAGTTAATGGCTGTTAAAAAACAGAAACAAGGAGCAATTGAAGATGCAGATTATGATTTACGACCTGCAACACAACCAGATACGAACAGTAATAAATTGTTCTTCGATAACGGAGAGGTCGCACAAGCTGATGCGTCAAGCAATAAACTATTGTTCAGTGACGGAATTGTAACACAACCTGCCACCCCTGATAATAAACAGCCATTCACTATTAGAGCTGTAACAGAACCTGGCCTTATCAGCAACAAAATGTTGTTCAGTAACGGAGTTGTGAAACAGCCGGCTACCACAGTCAACAAGCTGCAGCTCAACAGTAGAGCTGCTCCTTTGCAACAATGGCAACAGCGAAAGAGAAGTTTTGAGAAGGAATTCCTGACTTTCAAGCAGCTTGAGAGACGGCGGCGTTCACCGCTTGAAGAATTTTTACGGCCACACGGCAGCAATCGTCTCTCCACAGGAAGACGTCCAGAGATTCAATGGGATAATTTTCGTTTATTGGATGAAGGATCATTACCAGCGAATGCCAGACGCGGTCGTCTAAAGAAAGCAAGCCCAAAAGCTGGTATGAAGGGCATTTTATCGGTCCGTGAGGAAATTCCACAACTGAATAGGGAGTTGCTGAATTCGCAACCGTACTTGGAGGCTGGTAGAAGACACCGTCGTTCCCTGGAAGCTGGACTTCGAGAGCCAACTGACCTGAAGTACACTGTGTGCTTGTGGCGTGTCTGCATCACGACAACCAAACGACGCAGCAACACAACTACGCGTGAGTAAAACATAATAGTTCATCCTTCACATGGCATGAATTAGGTCATTATGTGTACAAAAAATTAAACGCCTATGCTGGCAGTTGTACAAAACACACTGAAAAAACAGGAAAACAAAATAAGGTGTGAAAAGGACAGTACTTCATATGAGACCAACGAAAGAAATAAATTATTGAATGGAAAATAAAATAGTCCACGAAATATAACTAGCCGGGAGAATTTAATAATATACTGGGTGATAATTTTCTTGATTGTATTCAACACGGGTACATTGCCATGATAAAACAATATGAACAACGATTTTACGTAAGAATTCTATTTTACGTGGCTTAATTATCAGTCATTGGTCTTCAATGCTGATGAATGTTCTCCGATCATTTGAAAATTTAGTCACTGGAAAATTCTACGTACCTGCAACAAAAATCTTGCAGTATTACGTTATTTCGTAGAAACATCAATAGACGTAATCATTCACCCAAAAAATAAAACTAGGACTGTGACAATGAATTGAAAATTGCAGTAAAAGATGCGTTGTTTTAGAAGCATTTGTGCATTGTGAAGATCGTTGATTATAAAATAAAGGCTTGTAGAGAGGTCAGACAGCCTATCAAAATGAAATAATACACGCTGTAGATTTTCTCAAAATTACGAGTAAGTATTTCAAAGTTGAGCTTAGTAAATTTAAATAGTAATGTTATATTTCATGTCACTCATTTTAGAAAGTTATTTCTTTTTAACTTATTTCTTCTGCATTGTGTTTGTACTTTCAATAAATGCAATGGCCAAATGAAAATAATTATTTTTAATATATTAATTATTCAGCCATGCAGTTCCTAATTAGAACTCAAGCTAATAAGGGAATTATAACCACAACCTACCACAATAACCTTGAATAATGAATCATTTCAAGCTTGACCTTCAGCTTTAGGACTTTCATTACAATTTGTGTACTGGTTGTGATAATCGATCTCGATTTAAAGTTTGTATATTTTCACACGTTTTGATTTTCTACGCATATATGCTTCAAGAATTACGTAAATTCTGAGTGTACAAATCAGTATCACAACTACCCTTTTTAAATCAGTTTTGTAAATCCATTGAAGACTTGTGAGGCGGGAGCCGCAGAGGTTTGTATCTATTTAACGTTTAAAATTGCTTTAAAATACGACGATTGGACGTGGAGTTTGTACTCGCAAGACAAAGATTGAAATAATTTCAGTTGAAATAATTCCATATACTAAAATGAGAAGGAATACGATATCGAGTAATGATCTTACTATTCTTCAGAAATCACAGGGCTATATATATATATATATATATATATATATATATATATATATATATATATATATATATATATATATATATATATATACAATTATAAATACGGGAGGGCAGTCTTATTAATGCAGATTATGATATACGACTTGCAACCCAATAAAACACGAATAGCAACAAACTGTTTTTCAGTTACGCAGAGATACACTTCAGTTCCTAATGAAGTCATCTCAAAAGCCCCTCAAATTATTACATATTCTTATATCTCGGTTTACTGGTTGCCAGTTTGCTGGTCGGTGCTGAGCAACACCGCGTCCAGCGATGTCTCTTCGTTCCCCCTCACCTCCTCCCCCGTCGCCCTGCTCACCAGTCTCAGGTGAGGTGGAATGAACATGAACCAAAATTCAAAAGAAAATTAGAAATGAAGGTATGATTACGAACGTTCTGAGGGCATTATTGAACGAATTAGTAGTCAACCAAGAGAGACAGAAAGTGAATTTTGTGGAACATATCTGTTTTCGCTTGGTTTGAGGCCATGGCATGATATTATTATTTAAGAACGTCATGGCAAAATTTGTGGGCTTAATTGAATATTAGAGCTTATTTGGAAATAGAAAAATATAATATTAACCATGTTAATTCCATATGCTTGGGAATGACGGTGAGTAATTAATGGAGATGTAACATTTGATTACTTGCAGGGTAAAAAAAGAATATGAAAAGGAAATATGTGGAAAAGGAAACAATAATAGACAATGTGGAATCAGTTTATAGAATTTCCTGTCATTATAAAAAGACATAAACTTCCCGAACCAACATTTCTCAAAATTTTTAAATTATGAAAGGCTTTTTGAAGTTTGGAATTTATTTATTAAAAGTTTGCTGCCTTACTGCTATTTCATGTATTAATTCTAATTTTTTCTTGCTTGATTTTTATTTGAATAACCAAGAGTAATACATCCCGACTCTGCAAGCTTCATATGGAAAATAGAACACACAAAATTTGAATTACTAAAACATTTGAGTAAGATATTTCAATCGAAGTTTCACGACAATAATATAGAAATTTTGAAGAACTTCAAGTTATTCAACCTAAAGACATAATAAATACATATTTTTTATACCAATTGCTTTGTGCTTCGTGTGGGATCAACGAAGATAATGTATACGAGTAATTTAGTTTGTCACTCAGAATACCAGTGCCGCAGCCATTGCTGGATTACGACAGATTTGCAAAGATTATTCGTAACACTTTCGAGTCTCTATATTTCCCATTGACTCCAAATTATTGTAATTTATCTTCTGTTAGTCACAGCAACGGAGTATGATCGTGGCGGCACCTAACTACATCAGTTTGGTTGTACGCTTTGCAGTGTTCGGGAATTTGGCAGTCTCGTGCTAAATCACTCTAACAAAATTCAAGTCCCTTTTAATTTAAGAAGAACTTTTTTCAATACATTTTGATTGTTGAGGTTTCTAAACACAATAAATGGGAATCAGGAAGGCAATATAAGCCATCTATGATCAAATCATGAGTGTGTCCCTAGAGCGGTGTTTCTCGAGAAATCACGTGAACTTCAGTTGATGCTTCACAAACTTATTTGCAAGGAAATGAAGGTATTTAATATTTTTTTAAATTAGCAATAGTGTTTCTAGTTTAAAAATAGCTACAGTAAATTACAGCTCTCCCTCAACAATGCATGCAGTTACTCAATACAAAAATGGTTGTGGTCTCTGCTTTCAAAATATAGACATTTACAAGTAAACATATTTCTAGAAGGCAAATACGAGGGGACTATCGAGTTGTATTATGAAGATAAATTACTAAGTAGAACTTACTTCGTGATATTGAATACTTGAAAGGATAATCTTGTCAGCGCCAGTGAGCTGAAAATGAAATCTTCCTCAAGTAAACTGAAAAATATTTTTATTTAAGAAGTTGTGTTAAGATTGATAGACATATATGGTAACAGAATATTTTACAAAACCAGCCAAACGCGTTTCTTAACTTGGAATGAAACACTAAAACAATGAAATAAATTTTTGTGTTCGGTGTAGGTATGCGTGTGCTGCAGTGATAGCTGCTTCAGCGATGCTGTGCCTGGCCTCCAGCATAACACTGAGGGCATTATTGATGGAACGCCACACACACGCAGTGAACTGCCACAACGTCGCTGCTCCAGCCTCAACTCTGCCTCATAATGCAGCGACGCCAGTCACTGGCTCTACCCCAGATTCGGCTGTGGTCATCAAGTCACCGAGTCTTAATTCAACGAGTTCTACAGGCGGTCAACATCGTAATTTTCAGTTTAAATCCGGCAACGATGCATCCGCTCAGTCGACGGACGAAGCATCGTGTTCTGCCACAGAAGCTTCAGGGCCGTGGCTTGATGACCAACAGCAAAACCAGATCCTTCTGCCCGTGGCCTCTGCACTATTTGCAATCTCAGGTCAGTTCTAAATATCAGTTCATAGTATATAAACCACAGTTTGTTAAATAATATGTTTATTATCAGTCGGAATGAAACGTATGAAAGACGTTACTTCAGCCCACAAATGTGTAGAATAATCGGGCCCTGTCATTCTCAGGCGATTGAAAACTGATTTTGTGGTGTGTTTTATCATGCTTTTGCGTTTCCACGTGGGAAAAATTATTATAAGGATTTAAGTTGCAAAATAGTAACCCTTACTGACAGTTAGACGCGATTGTGGTTCAATTTTGTTACAATCGCTTAGAAAATAGGTAACCTGTTACCACGACCGGGATGCGTTCAAAAGAAATTGTGCTAGATGGTGATGGTCGTATTAGGTTTTATATTAATTGCAGTTTAATTTTTAACAGCTTTCGTTAATAGCATTAGATAGAAAATGCTATACTCGTTATGCTGTTACTTTGTTTGATTTTGACACAGCAGCTTCTTATCACGCACAAAAATTCCTCTTCAAAAAGCTACACCTTCCTCAGTTCTGGTACTACTGACATTTCAGTTTATAATGTTCAGAAAAAACTCTAATAATTATCTGCAGTCATACTGATTATGTTGAATGACAAGATGAGCAGGCATTAATTAATTTTCTGAATTTTGATTAATTAATATACATTTGTGTATGTATTCAGTTACCTTGCTTATACTTTTTCTTACTGGAACACAATTCATATGTTCTGTCAGGAGTGACTACGAAAAAGGCAATACTGTTAATATTCTTGCTAAAGAATCTAATTTGGTCATTGCCATCTAACATGGTCTAATGTTGGAACGCATCCATGCCAGGGAAGCAGCTTTACTTGTTTTGAAAAAATATTGTACACGTTGTGACTATGAACAAAATTTTCATGTCTGAAGATAATCATTATACGAGTCAAATGCTTAATAAACATTATAAATTGAAATGACAGTAGTAGCAGAAAAAAAACTGCGGTAGATTTTTGAAACGCTAATTAAGCGACGGCCGTACTAGACTCGGACATAGTAGCACATTTAGCTGTAAGTATCATATATAAGTTCATGTCAAAACAAGGTTTCAAAATCTCAGTATGTTCTTGTATTGCCTCTAGATCTATTAAAGTTTCATATCGCCCTAAAAACGTGAAACAATACACTAAGTATTTACTTACCTATACATATCAGACCATAAGCAAACATCAAAAACGGAAAAAAAGTTTTAAGTTTCGAGGACCTTAAGGGTGTAAATAATCATCTGAAGAATTTTGAAACTTCCTATAAGCGTGACACCGAAACTATTCATCACTATTAGGAGAAGGATAGCTTCAAACCTTGAATTAAAATAACTGGAAAAATTATTTCCCTGATTGAAAATTACCAGCAGATTACAAACGGGGTAACATTTGACCGCCTATCAAACATTAATATCGCATGGAGCACCTTACTGGTTTTCATCTTAGCTCATTAGATTAATGGAAAGTTTTAGGAAGCATTATTTTACGGAATTTGAGTAAGTGGTGCATCCAAAAACTCGGCTCAAGAATGTTTCGGAAAAAATGTGAGATGGACTTCGTAATCAGGCGTGAACGCAACTCTGCTGCAATATCTGAGCCTGTGTACTAATGGCAGTTGCTCTGACACAAGGATAGTTACTCTGTTACAAAGATAACTGGTCTGCTACAACGATATCGACTGCACTGCAAGGTATCGACTCTGGAACGAGAATAATTAGTTATTTTAATAGGAAAACTATTCTATTACAAGGGTAACAAGCCTGCTGCAGGGATAACTAGTTTCCTACATTGATAGCTATTCTTCAACAAGAACAGCCACTCTGATAAAAGGTTTTTAACTACAGTGTTAGCTTCTCTGCTACAATGTTTCATCTACTCTTCTACAAGGATTGCAACTCTGCTGCGAGGTTCTAGCCATTCTTCTGCAACGATAGCTACTCTATTGTAAGAATAGCTACTCTTTTACGAGAATAGACCTCACAAGAGAGGCAGTCTCGTCGCCCCACAGCAGCTCGCCGTACATCAAATGCATTACAGTCGCCCTCCCTCCGCTGGAAAAGGAGAGGTGAGATGAGCACTTGTTGCTGGCGAGATCGTAGCCTCTGAGCTGCAGCTCCGCGTTGCACGCAGAGGCAGAAAAGCGATAACCACACAACTTTAAATGATGTGTTTGGAAGCTAAAATTTGTAGCCCAAATTTCGCTGTGCACATTTGTTCTACATTTGGTTGATTTTTGCGATTATCGCTTGTCCAGCGATAATGAGGGATGTAGCTGAGCAGGGCTTTAGTGAAGATTTGGTGGCATTACAGAACAAGAAACGTAAGTGAACCACCATTTTCCAAAGCTTGAAATTTGATGTAGTGGGTGCACTGGCATGTGTATAAACAGACACGTGGAAAAGCTGCCTAGGAAGCGGTTTCTACCGTCAGTAACCGTCTTCCAAATGATATTAATCTGAATAATTTCGTCGAAGCTTCCCTGTATTGTATACTATCTACCTCAACAATTCAATGCAGTACAGTTTCAAGAAATATATGTAGATACAGATATTCCTTTTCACATTGGCTCTTGAAGTTTCTAAAACTGACCATTCATTTGTTAGTATTTTAGCAAGTATTTTTGAAGCTTGCCGTCTAGAAAATTGACCGCTACATTTCAATGAATTCAATTTGCAAAGATCCATGGGATAAGGGCTTCATACAGGGTTACCTCAAAAAATGTTTCATTTTTTGAATCACTACAACTCACTAACTACCGTAAGCAGAAGGATGAAACAAAATCATTTGAAAGAGAAAATTTTGAAGATTTATCCAGAATCCACTACATGTAACCTATCGTGCCACGTTCTGTTCCTTTTTGATAATTTATTTTTCAGGAAACCTCCGTCATGAGGCAGCTATCAATAATTCAGCGTTTGTTAATTGTGGAAGAAATGATGAAATATTGATCTGTTATCACAGTGAAATGAGTCATACAAAACACTCACGGACTGTCAGTGAGGTAGCAATCTGGAAAACTTTTCATAAATGGAAATAAGGTAGATCCGTTTACAACGTGAATGAAAGTCATTCTGAAAGCAGAAAAAGTGCAAGAACTTTTCGAAACATTAACCTTGTGAGAGAGTTGATTGAAAATGATGCCACAAACAGGATGAGCAAAATGGTGGTGACAACAAATTTTAAAAAAGAATCAGTAAGGAAAATTCTTAAGAAAGATTTGAAGTTATTTCCATATAAATTATAATGCCTTTAGAACATTTATCCTGAGGATAAAACGTGTAGATTACTGTTTTGTGCAGCCATTCCGAAAGCACTGTAATTGATATGAAAATAATTTTGGAACTTTAAATCTTTCTTAAGAATATATTAAGCTAAACATTTTGTCTGTTTCTGCTGTTTAAGACGAAAAAAACAATTGTTTCTATATTTAATTAGCTGCACTCATGAGGTCATATTAGTAATATATTTTTGAATTACTCATGTCACATAATGAGTTACTGATTCTAAACTACATTACATGGACAAATCTCGCTGACAGCTGATCAGTGATGATGACAGAGCATAAACCTTGTTTGGCCTGATGACATCATTTGATATCGTGACACGTACTACGATCTACTAAAATAGAACTTGGTCATGTTAGTAATTTATGCTGTCGTGGAATATTCACTGTTCCACGACAGAAAAACGTATTCACTGTTAAAGTAAGAATAGCGAGTGAACGGTATTCCTAAACAGATATTTTTCGATTGAGGTTAAAACCTTTAAAGTTCTTAACTCATTGTTGCAATTTGCTTCCAGCAACCAAAGTTATTTCCGACTTAACCTCATGAAAAAGATTTAAACAACAACACGTAACAACATAACAAGAAAGTGAAAATTGGAAAGACATTACATACAAAGATCATTTGTAGAAGGAAACTAATATTTTTCAATGCAAGTGCAGAAATCACAGTCTACAATGATATAGGTTAGTCAAAGGCTTCACCGACTCTTCATCTCAAAAAAAGATGATGAAGCTCACAAAGCAATTTTAGTCGACTTGTCTAAACACTGGAGTCCAACCCGTTACCCATTTGTGCCAGCAAACCCTTACGTGTAAAAACGACGAGCGTATACATAAATGAATACTAACAAGTCTAGACAACAGATTCTTTCAAAAAAGGGGTTCAATGTCGGAACTGGCATTCGCAATGCATTGATGACAGTACGGGGTATAGCACAACATTTTCTGGTGAATTTCGGAGAATTGTTCTCATTTCCCCTGTTTGTGAAGTTTTAAGGGCAGGTTTCGCTACGTCTAGCGCTCGAGAACAATGCAGTATCGTTTACACGTTTTACGTTTGTTAAGGAAGTCAGAGGATCAGCCTCTCATGGGGAACTTTATCTAAAGCTTTTCAAGAGTTGAGGCATGCATCGTCTGCGGATTTTGTACAGTCGTTCGTGTTATTGACTTCTTTTAAATAGTTGGGGGAAGTTTCTGAGACAACTACGATTTTCCCTAAATTCGTGATGGATGTTTGTAATTAGGATTTCGGTTTGTACGTGTTTGTTACAAGGACTTTGGGTAGTATTTCTATCATTTTCCTATTGGTCGATGCCAGACTGATTGGGCTATAGTTTTTGGGTGCTTATTTATTTTCTTTTGTCCAAGGAGTGACAATTGGCTTTTTAAAATCCTTTAGAGCAATTCCAGTTTCGAACGATTAATTGAAGATGTTTGCCAAGGGTTAAATAATTACTTCGGCTGTTTCTTCGAGTATTTGGGAAGCAAGGCTGTCGGGTCCGATTAATTTATTTGGGTTTAAATGGCTGAGTGGTTTTTGGTTTTCTAGCTCTTCTACTGTGAATACGCCGTTTGTTAGGACTTCTTGGAGGTTTAAGGCGTGAGATGGCTGAATTTTGTTTATTTTTACGAGCGAACACTGAAATAAAATATGTATTTAGAACTCTGGCTTTGCTTTTGTTGTTCGTTTGAGTTGAGCTATCATGGTTCATCAGTAATGCAATAACATCTCTTTTGAATTGTATTTTATTTACGTATTTGTAGAAACTCTTCAGTTTGGCTATTATTTGTGCTGCAGCTACATTTTTTTGCATTTCGTTTAGTATATCTTAACGTTTGTTGTACGGCCCTGGAGGTGCGGATGTGCTCCTGAAGATAGGGTTTGATTTTTTAAGTTGTCGGTACTAGTATTGTCTGGCATTTACATGTAAGGTGCTTAATTTATTGTGCAAACCAAGCAGGGTTATTGGTTGGCCTCGTTACCTTTGTTGGGATACGATGCTCAGAGGAGGTCTTAATTTTTTCTTTAATTATCATGTAGTATTACACGGCGTTTTAATTATTCATTAGTACTTCGTAGTCAAAACTGCCTAACATTGGTTCATGTCATTAGTCAAAGTTTGCCCGTATGTAGTTTAAGACGTTTTTGAGCTGAGCCCTAGGCTTATGGTGGTGGACTGGGAGCACGAAGTCTATCTCACGGTGGTCAACAACCTTGTTCGTAACTTCTAATCCTATTATTATGTCAGGGGTCGTTATGACGAGGTTGAGAATATTGTTCCGTCTAGTCAGTTCACTGACATGCTGCTGCGGAGAATTTGTGACTATCTGATTGATAAACTTACATCCTTGTACTCGACTTTGGTAAGTAGTCCAGTTTATCTAAGAGAGATATAAGTCTGCAACAATTTATGTTTCTTGAGAAGTATTGAGAAAATTCCCAAGGAAACAACAGAGCTCATCATCATGGGCTGCTGTACAGATTGGATTCCTATATACGGGTACAATTTTGATAGCTTTTCATTGATGCGGCTGGATGGTGAGATGCAGTGGTTCTATTTTTCAGGTATTCATTCAGTTTTAAATTGTGCCTGCAGCTTTCTTTATTGAAAATAGTGGAGCCCCCTTCCCTTCTATTACTGTGCAATATTTATCGTCATCATGGTAGACGAATCTTTTCAATAAACTTTCGCTGGGAGATGTCTTCCATTTAGATGTAACCATGTTTCATTGACAGCTGATGTGATACGGTTGTCTCAATGACTTGTAGGAGTACTTTCTGCATTTTCGGTGGGATACTTTGTACGTTGCCAATCAATAGGTTTAGGTGTAGATGTCATGGAACTTTGGAAACAATTCAATCGGCTCGTTCCCGTTGCCACATTCTATGTTAAACTCTCGAGTGTGAGAGGTCGTGGCTATAACGCGTTTGCCAGCTAGGAAGCAACACCGTAATGCAATCACTTCTATACGTGGCGGCTAGTTTGCTTTACTTGTAGCTAGGAAGGAAATAACGAGTTTGAGCTGAGGCTTGAATAAACTATATCCAAAAACTGAATAGGGATGCAATTTATTGCATACTGAAAATTCACAAGTAATTTGTTGGTGGAAGGATGGATGAAAAAATATAAACTGCCTACTACTAATGAATGCCTCGATAAACAATTTTTTCCTGTTCAAGGTAACGTTGCGAACTGCAGTTTCAATAACGCTTTGAGAACATTGGATGGATAAGTAGTCATACCGGAAAAATATATTTGAATAATTATGCAAGGAACACAAATGTTGACGTTAGGAATAATATAATTGTATATTTTTTGCAGGAATCACAATGGGCGGAGGAATATTCAAGTTTTGCTCAGCTATGACAGAGAAAAGTATCACATCGACGAACGATGGCGGCCACTTCTCTAGAATGAGCACGCATTTATCGACTACCCTACACTGGCCGCTGCTGCTGGCTTCTAACTGCGTAGTAGGCTGCTTTCTAGCTGCACTCGCTATTGGTTACACTTTTTTCCTCACTTGGGACAAACAAATACTCAACTTTCTCAACACAGGCACCAGCAACGATAACCTTATCATAGACCAACCTTATGACCGCGCGACAAACGAAAGAAAATCTCTGTGTGATCGGTGCAAGACCAAAAGCTCAACAGTTATTGACGAGGTCGCCAAGTCTTTAGAGGAAAATAGCCTCGCACCATACCAGTGCTGCCAGGTTGAGTATTGTTGCAATAACCCTACTATTAGGCATCACAGAAGCCACTGCATTCCCCACACGCACGATGTTCATTTTGCTCAAAGCTTACGAAGACAGCCGTGTATGAGAATAGATCATTCGTATCATTACCCAGCTCGGTGCAGTCAGTGCTTAAAAGGCAGAGATACTCAGTTCGATGGAAGCTCGAGGATGCCTGTTTCTTCCCCACTGACTCCCAATAATATATGTAGTTCTAAGTTTGAGGACACATGTAGAAAATTCTGGTCTACAGAATTGCATGCAAATTACAACCCACATCTGCACCAGAACATGGATAACTACCCTACGCTCTCGATTGATAGACATCACCACCGTGATGAATTCTTTCCTCTTCCCATTGATTCGATATCGACACAAAAGACAGTCAATGAGGCTGAGCGACAAATCATTAAAGTTTGTGACGATCCTATTTGTCAGAGAGAGCAGCTGCGATTCCACAGGCCTCAGTCTTTTGCTGAAGGGAGACCTCCGCAACAATTGGAGAGTAATGTGCAGATAAGTAGGCCTAAAGAATTAATAAAATACAATGATAATAGAGCAGCAAATGTAAGATGGAAACCTTCCTTTGATAATAAAAAGATATTTTCTGACGGAGAAGTGGAACACATGTACAGTAATTTCATTACGCCGAACGATGTTCCTTCTTTTCTTTTTCCACGCCATCCAGTGGATAGATTTTGTATCGATACCAATGCGTCTTCCTGCTCCACCCACTGCGCATGCGATCAGTGCTCAGCTGATCTATCGCTGGGAGCAGCTCAGACAGATTGGAACAGATCGTATATTCATATGGGCCATAAAGAGCAAAGGAGTAGGCAATATTCCGTGAGCAGGGAAAAGTCAACAGCCTCTGCAATCCAGTTTCCGCATCAATCCATCTCTAGCCTGCGAAACAGCAATTATTCGACGCTGCCTGCGAAGTTTTCAGCCAAAGATTCATTTTTCTATCAAGAAGGTAGAATCCATCATGCAAATAGAGAGTTCAAATCTTGCCTCAACATTACCGAAACTTCTGTGAGTTCTTTTGATCTAATAAAAAATGGTAACGGGGAGATAAATGGAAATTCAAAGCAAAATTCGAGCGCTCCTTCACTGAAGGCAAAACTCGATGACTTTGATAAAAGAAAACTTGTAAAGACAGTAAAATTCATCACACCAGACGATGAAGACTCAGATTCTGACTCCGATTACTACATCAAGAAGCCTACTCTAAACAACATCAAGAAAATCAGAAGAGATTTTTTAGCCCCTGATGGCAGTTCTCCAATCAGAGAATTGTGTGGTAATAGCCCATTGTATCGCTAATCTCTTGCATCAGGAGCATCAGCAGTGCCTAAAAGATTATCTTTACAATGAACTTCTACACAATATTTATCCAATGCCAGTTCATCAATTGAAGCTACTACTGGGATCACATGTATGTGCGGTACGAAGTCTGTTTAAGTTCATCTGAGAGAAGTGAACCGACAGTCTAACCTCGCTCGCCTACTAGAGAATTGTGCTACAAGCATTTAATGTGAATTATTCTCTTTTGAGGTTGAACTAACAGCTGAAAGACCAGATATGATATTTGTTTTAGTGTGGAGTTCCAGTGCACCTGAACGTCTGCCTCATAGTCGTCGAGGCCACCAAGCATTTAAAAACGTCGAACCCAGTGTTTACCTGTCAGGCTTTGGCCACTTCCTGTTAGTGATTAGTTCTGGCCAAAGAATAATTATTCATACATATATAGCTTTTTATTATGCTTCATAGAACAACGTTACTTCTCTCTTAATTGTTTTTAAGTAATTTGCGCACAACTAGCGTGTGATAAGAAAACATTTATTTTGTACTGCTGCATTTTTGTAATTAAAAATAGGGCAGTGTTATTCGTTATATATTTATTTTGATTCATTCATAAACTCGTCATGTATTTGTTACGCATTAAGAATGGTCCCTTTAATGAAACTACTAAACTTTTGATTCTAGGAATTGTGATGAAAATATTTTAAGCCTGAATATGCGTCAAAAATTGAACATATAAAACAATTCCGTAGTTGAAAATAGGTTAATGTTTATGAATGTAAATAATATTCTACAAGACTTCAACTACGCATGATACACTAAAAATTTCTGAACTAAATCTAAGTCAATATTTCATAGGGAAAATACTTCAGAAACTGACGACAGAGTTTTAGATTTTAATTGTTTGCCATTTCCTGGAAAAATCAATCTTCTTTTCTCCGAATAAAACGTGACGGATATGTAAACTTAACAACCATGAACTCCAAGACGTGGTAGTCCACTTCATATGCATATCAGTAAGCATCTACCATTATAATTTCCTTCAGTGGTCATAACTAGGGGAGATTTGGACTTAAGATTTGGAAGCCTTTTACGACTTGAATATTGGAAAAAACATGATGTAACTATTTATTTAAGAGTTTTAAATCATACACTTTCTTCTACATCTATCTAATATTTCTGGATATGGTACTGAGGTAAATACTATCAGAGTAACAACCCTAATATTTGTATATATGTATGTATACATATTTATATAAATATATTTGTATACATTTCCCAATTCATGTTAGAAGAAGGCTTAGAATATTTTTGTTGTTCAGTCCGTATCTATAAAAGTTCTCACACCGTGTACAGCTGATCACTTCAAGCCAAAATCATTTAATAATTTTTTTAGTATTCAGGATATAAGCACAAGGAGGTGTGAGATGTATTCAAGTTATAACATCTTCGATTTTTTCTCAGTACTGGAAACATAAAAAATACAGTTGGCTTTAAAATACGCGTGAATTCACTGTAAATGTGTGACAGAGATGGCAGCATTGTACGGCATATGGAACTCTAGGGGCATAGAACTCTAGCAGAGCAGGTAAGGACTGATTTTATACCTAAAATCATCACATTTTCATTACAAGAACAGCGTGTAATCATTCGTTTTCTACAGTTGATTGGTGTGACACCGATTGAAATTCATCATCAGTTGAGTGAGACATGTGTGGTGATGGTTTCATGGATGTGTTTGATGTGCGTTCGTGAGTGCAACAGTTCTAAGACAGAAGAACGTCGTGTGACAACAAATTAAGATAATCTCGGTCACGCATCAGCCGGTCTGACGATATGATCGAGTGAGTGAAGAAAGTTGTTTTGGAGGATCACCGAATGAGTGTGGAACAAATTGCCTCCAAAGTTTGCATTTTCGTGCGATCTGTGTACATAATCCTGCATTAAGACCTGGAAATGCGAAAAGTGTCCTCCATGTGAGTACCACGAATGCTGACGGACGACCACAAGATTAAGCGTGTGGCATATTGCCAGGCAGTGTTGAAGCGTGATGACAGCATATATGGACCTTTATTTTCATCGATTTTGACAATGGATGAAACATGGATTCTGTTTTTCAATCCTGTAACGAAGCGCCAGTCAAATCGCTCAATGAAAACACACAAACTTACCGCCCCCAAAAATTTCGCGTAAGCTTCAGTGCTGAAAAAAAGATGGTGGCCAGGTCCTGGAACAGTGATGGCGTAATCCTTACTCATTGTGTTCCAAAGGGCATTATGGTGATAGATGCATTTTACAAAGATGTTTTGAAGAACAAGCTCCTTCCAGCATTGAGCCAAAAACGGCCAGGAAAGGTTCCACGTGTGCTCTTTCACCAGGACAACGCACCAGCACATGGGGCGAATGCGACGGTGCAGTTTCTTCTTGATAATAACTTTGATGGGATTTCTTTTGTTCCCTAGTCCCCTAACTTGACTTCTCACGATTTTTGTCTGTTTCCAAAGATGAAAGACACTTTATGTGACCACTAATGCGTCAGCAATTTTCCATTGGTCAAACCAGACTCCTAAAGAAGCGTTCGCCGCAGCCATGGAACCATGGCGTCGGCATTATAAAAAAATTGTGCGGCTGCAGGAAGACTGAGTTGAGAAGTGACACACATTTCATAGTTTTCGTGTGATTAGTTATGAGAAAAAAATTTGAGGTGTTATAATTTGAATGCAGTTCGTAATTGGTTAATTTTGCTTTCATTTTCGAAATCCAAATCAAGTTCTTGTTCAATAAATTTAGCTACGACTAACGAAGCAAAAATCGGATTTTTTTAATTTAATTGATTTTGTTCAATCGTACTAAGTATTGAATGATTTTCAACTGTTGTATTTACTAAATAATTAAAATATGAAATGGAGGACTGCAACTTAGTCTTTTAATTGAAATGCGTGTGCTCTTTTTTTTAACATGTAACACGAACAAATGTTATAAAAAATGATCATAAATAATGATAAATTTTGGTTGCCAAGTTGCATGCACATAGGCATCATGTATTTATCGAAATCAATAATTTCCATTCTACAATATTGCAAGTTTGAATGAGGTAAAGTTGAAAAATTGCATAAATTAACAGGCATCGAAAATCTTTTTAATATTCTGTATTTACTATGAATGAGTAGCACAGAAGAAATATCTTTAGAAGATACTGAAATTTTGTACAACAACCCTCATTATCCTGCACAAACTAGCTCGTGTTTTCCACGTAGGTCTTGTAACTTATAATATGAAACTCAAAACTCTTATGAACTTTTAATTTCGCTGTCACACTGGCGGGCTTACGGTTACGTATGCGGCGAAAATTACCCGATATTTTAGGAAGTCTTTGGCCCTGCAATATGCCCTTGAGTTGGCAAATCGAAATGACATATGACAACACTATGGTTGAAATTTAGGTATTTAGTAATCTTGTGCTACCGGTGTTACACCAAGAAAGTACTCGTAAAATTTAGTGACTCGTGCTCGTACTTTTGGTGACTTCCAGAGCTACGCTGCCTAGCCCCACTGCAATTTCTCGGGACAGTATAAACATTTTGCACAAATCAGAATGTATCAGCATGAAGCTTTTTCCTTTCGTTTATACATGAGCCTTTGATAAGGTGACTGTAGACTTAACTGGGTCTGCACCACAGTGTGAACAATAGACTCATAAAATGATACGTTAATGCCATGTGCTCCAATGTCATACTTTTACACTTGATTCATATTCATACAGAGGGATTATACAGGCTATTTGAAAACACGTTGATAAAAAGAATAAATGAAAAAGAGATTACAAGGAGTCGGTATAAAATTATAATTTACTAAGACTCAACCTTACAAATTTTATGTGACTTTTACTTATTGTTTCGTTGTAAGCTACCTTAGTGCATTAAAAAGAAGATGAATTAGCCCAGACAGCTCGCGAGTAGACTCCATTTTAGATTTCAAAACATGACCGGAAGTTTCGTAACCAAGTTTTTGCTGCATTCTTGAGGCAGACATGGCAATAAATTACAAATATATAAAGCCGTTTTTCTGCAAGAAACTTGTATCTCTTAATGCACTACAACAGAAATACGTTCATCTGTGCAAATGAAAAACAACATTGTAATTCCAATAGACGATCTGCGACGTCTTCATTGTCCAACATTTAAATAAGATAGATAATGCATATCATAATTTAATTTACAAAGTTATGCATATATTATTTCCAAGTGGTGTCTGGAAGAATAATTACAAGTATTTCTTTAGATAAATAGAAAACAATTACATTCACAGAGAAAACAACAAATTCATTTCCTGAGGAAGAATGATTTACTTCCAGAAAATAATTTATTTGCAGAGTGCAAACAATGTCCACTCAAGAATAACCATTCAATTTATTACACTGAATCCTTTCTAAAAGAATTTTACGACATGTAAAATTCTAACCTAGATCTTCAGGCAGATACAATGTTTTTATCTGTACGGGCAAGCTCGTTCATGCCTGCCCGCACCGTGTCACCAGGAGTTCATAAAACCGAGCAAAAAGCGAGCCGTAAAAAGCTGTAAAGCATGGTCCCTTTCGCCCACATCATGAAAGTCAATGAACAGCATGATATTACTACACGCGAAAATATATTCAACTACGAGCAAAATTTGGCTGCACACACCACAGTCCTTTGGAAACTTTTGGTAATGGTTTTTTTGAGGCAAGATAATTCTGATGATCAGTGAGGTTTTTCTCTATTCTTACTAAAGTTGACCACGCTGCTGCGTTGATTGATATGCCTAGAAATATAATTCCTTTACAAAAATAAGCATAAAATGAGTCAAAATCTGTTCACTTATAGTTTAAGTTTTCAACATGCAATTTATTTTGTAGCTGCCTTAAAATTTAGTCTGAGATATACTCTCAGTTGAAAGATATACTCTCAAAAACGATTACTGAGAAACTTCAAGACATCTCAAGCTATGAACTTTTTTCCCGTTAAATTGCCGTAACTTGGAACCAGCTGCCAGAAAACATAGTTTCTGCTGGCACTGTGAACACATTCAAAAATCGTCTCGATAAATTTTGGATTACGAACCCCCCAGTATTACATCCTACTAACTCTATGTCCCTAACTCCTTAAGGCTAATGTATGATTGAGATAAATGCTCGTGACATAAACGCCTGTGCGTGAGTGATATGTGTGCACATGACTAAATTGACTTACGTGGTTAAGGTGTACGTGCATGGCTGATGGATTTACTTTAGACGGCATGGGACTTCGGTATTGAACCAAGAATGGGCCAAACGGCTCGTTCCTATTGCCTTATTCTATTCTATTCTATTCTAGTTCCACTTTAAAATGATACTTTTAATTTCAGAAACTTATTAAATAGTTGAAGTTTTCCATATTTCTTAAAAAATGTAACCTCATACGGAAGTGAAAGTGTTTTATAACGTTTCTGATGTGTGAAAACGAAGTTATTTTATTGCTGATAACAGAAAGAAATATGTCGGTAGAATCTAAACAAATTATTTCAAGTTTTTCTGGTCGCACTCGTCTTGACTGGGCTTTACAATAAATCTCTAGGTTTTATTAGCAAAATTAAAAGTAGATCCAAATGTAAAACAACCCACAATCCTTATGCTGCTGCTGAGGATTGAGCTAATCACACATGCTACTAGTTTGTAGCAAGTCCAGCAATGGCAAATATCAGGTTGTCCAGAAAGTTTATGCCGTTTTTTAAAGGAGGGAAAAAGTTCAATACATGTAAGCCAGTACATTTTTAATCAACCAAATATGAACCATTTTGTTGCACAAAGCGTTTCTATCTTTCTTTTGACTCGAAAATACTCTCATCGCAGAATTGAGGTGGTTTCATGTCAAAGAATTTATTAGGGTATCTTTTCATGTGACCCAAGAAATTGAAACTTTTACCATTAAGACTATTCTGTTAAGACCGAAATAAATGATCATCCTAAGGAGCAATATCTGGTGAATATGGAAGGTGGGATTACACATCCCAGCGAAGCTGTAGCAATTTTTGACAGGTTTCAAAAGAAACGTGTGGTGTGGCATTAGCCTGATGGATCACCGTAAACTTATATATTTCTTTGGTTACTTATGATGAATTTTTCCTTTATGGAAGTAGAGAAGCATCAGGTGTGTTCTAAATGGAGGTGTAGTCAAATTTTACTTTCAAAACTCAATCATGTTTTTAACCCTATATGGCACAATGTTGCTTTCAGGCAACATACATACGAAAAAACCATAATATCTCTGGGTGTATTTGAAGGAACATAACAAATAAGATTTCCCCAATATCTTGGGATGCAAACTACCGTTGCAAGACACCCACTCAAACAGATTCAGTATAGCACGTACACTGAAAGAGAGGTGTTGTGTTACAGTGGTTCACAAAAACTCAAATGCGTGCCTTAATAAATCGAAAGATGAACTATTAAAAATCGGCACAAACTTTCCGGACAACCCAATAGTTTTGTATTCTGTTTTGCTGAGCTCACTCGATTAGCTCATCTGTTTAACTTACGCTTGATTGAGTTTTAACGTGTGGATGCATGTGAGGGACAAACTAAATAAATGAATACGTAACATTACGAGGAAACATTCACAAAGTGAACGAAATGTGGTTGGTCGTGCATGACCATTAAAGAGCAGGAGTGAAAATTACAATACATTTGTTAACTTTTCAACACTGGCGGGAATTGGCACACAATGATAAAAACTATACACAATCGACACACTACACAATGGTAGGAAACAGCTCACAATGGACACACAACACAATAGTAGGAAACAGCTTACAATGGATACACTACATAGTGACAAGAAACAGTACACAATGGATACATTTCGCAATGTAAGAAATAACACACAATGAACACACTACGCAATAGTAGAAACCAGCTCACAATGGACAAACTTTACAGCGACGAGAAACAGGACACAATGGACACTCTACACAATAGCAGGAAACAGCTCACAAGGGACACACTACATAGTGACAAGAAACAATACACAGACACACTTCACAATGTAAGAAACAACACACAATGGGCAACAACAACAACACAGCGCAGCGACATGAAACATTGCGCAAAGATCACACCGGGTGCTGAAAGAAGGCAAGCCTCTCACAAGTGTCGTCTTCAAAACGCAAAAGAAACTGGTGACCTCATCACGGCCGTCCTGCTGGCGCTGGTGTGTGATGAGGGTGTGTGTATGACACGCTACCCTCGCTGGTGTGTGATGAGGGTGTGTGTATGACACGCTACCCTCGCTGGTGTGTGATGAGGGTG
>VCRD01002092.1:30113-77878 GCA_006783055.1 Trinorchestia longiramus
TGACACGCTACCCTCGCTGGTGTGTGGTGAGGGTGTGTGTGTGACACGCTACCCTCGCTGGTGTGAGGTGAGGGTGTGTGTGTGACACGCTACTCTCGCTGGTGTGTGGTGAGGGTGTGTGTGTGTTACACGCTGACATTGTAAACTCCGATATTGTAAAATGAAAATAGTTCTATGAACGTAAACTCCGTGTATTTTACATGAGCAACTATACCTGTGTAAGCATAATAAATTAAGAATACCGTTTTTTATGCAGTGATATGTGTAAATATTTTTTTGTTTTGGTATTCAAATATTTATTGTTCATTTATGTATGCATTTAACCATTAAAGTATATTTTGTCATCTGGTTACATTAGTCAGATATAGTACATTATAACGAATAACTATTTAATAAATAATTATATTAATAAGATATATAGTGTTAGAGTAGTTTTTAAATAGATTAATTATCAAGTATTCGTTAACTGAATATTTGAATTATCTGATTTGTACTGAAACTTTATGAGTTAATTACTTCTCTAACTATTTAGTAATTATTACATTGAAAAAAACTGATAGAAACAGAGTATCATTTGAAAAAAGGTCTTAGAAACAACAATCATACGTGACTTAAGTAAATGTTTAATTTCCACACAGTGTTTTATTACAAGTTATTATAGAAAAGCCCCATCAGAGGAGGGGGCAGATGAAGCACAGCTTCTCAGACTAAATCCAGCACCTGTGGCGCCTTACTGTTCCCTTGATGAGGAATTTCTGCGAATGGTGTGGGTTTTTTCCCCTCATATGTAGGAATTATTGATACCAATCATAAGAAGAGTTAAGCTCCCGATGTTTGAAGACTGTATGACGGTGCTGCTACAGAACATACTGAATTATTTTGAAACTGAAGTCAGGGAAATTTATGATTGTCAATGAAATCACTGTACGTACATCAGTGGTGTATACTCGTATGTATGTGTATAAAACTTGATCATGATTACATGACTGACCTTATTTAAAATGAAGTGATTGTTTAAACTTGTAGACTTCTATTTTCATATTTTATCGAATATTTCAACTTTAACTCCAATGATGATTTCTGAACGCTAAACAAAACATTTCAATCGATTCTTTTTCTTTATCTTCGCTCAAACTTCACTTATCAGTCTATTAGCATTTTTGCAAGGTTTCTACGGAACTGTAACCTCTGATGCAAACACATATTTTAGGAAATTCTACAGAACCGAGTGGCCCAAAACGTTGAAATATGGGCTCTAGGAGACTGAGGCAAAATTTATTTTTAACTCATCTACTCAATCGCCATGTTCCAAGTATTACACGGTGCATTGTCCAGGAATAGTTTTATTTCAAAGAATTCTGTGAGCCCTTGGGACAATTTTCTTCACTATATGTATATACGAGTATGCGCGTCGGTATTCGCCGATTTTGTCGAGGACATTCTTTCCCTTGTGTTTTGAGTGATGACGATAATCATGATCTCTAAAATCTGAATGCGGAATATCCTTTAAAAATACCCAAACGGTACATAATCGTAAGATAACTCATTTGTCTTTAAATACCATTAAGTCAATAGTGTATTTCTTGGGATTTCCTGTTAGGAGAAACGTTCTACCTAGGTCAGAAGACTTTATCTCTCCCATAATTTTAATAGACCTGCAAAAAGTCGTCGGTAAAACTTTCCCTGAAAATTATTTTTATCACAGGTCTCTATGGATGTCAAGTTGCTCGGTCTTTCAATCTCCGTTTAAAAATTTCGCCCCCATCTTTAGGCTTTGATAGACCTTGAGGCTAAAGACAAAGATCATCCCACTTTCCAAAAACTTCTTGATTTTGTACACCAATTTTTGCTGCATTACGTCATAAATTTCAGACGTAAGAACAGTGTCATGAATTCCATACGAATTTCCGAAGAACGTGATAGTGAAGTTTTAAATGCAACATACGTTAAAAGTAGGTGTAGACTAGTATTAAGTTGACTACAACTTAATACTACTCTCAAGCGAGAGATAAAAGTCCAGTGAAAGTTACACCCTACGGTGTGATATTGATAATCTATAAACAGTCCAAAGTGATAGCAGCGTGCATTATTTGAAACAACTACAATGTCTTTCATTTATACATGCAGTGTATCGAAGCACATCCAAGCTGATGTGCTCAGTCCTCTATTTTATGACGTGGTACACGGCCTACATTACCAGGATGGAGGTGCAGCGCGAGGGATCAGCCGTACATTTCGTCTCTAAAATTCTATTAAAGAAGCTGGAGAGGTATTCTAAATTTCTAACGTTGCCTACGTGCAACTCAGGAGTGCATCAGAAAGTTAACCTCTGCGTGGTGTTCGGGTCTGTGGGACTCGTTTTCATTGTTAGTGCTAACATTTTACTGTTTATACTACTCGTAATAGGGTAGAGTAAAGATCTGCCATGTATTTTAACACATACGTGTTTGATTGTGAGATATTAAAAACCACAAAAAACAACGGGTCCACCAGGCCGACAAACACTGGCTGAGTAACAACAATATGAACATCACACAAGGGTTATGGCATTACAAAATTTAATTTCAGCTGCGATATCAAAGATGACTGCTTCTGCTCTAGTAGAAGACTGATAAAGATGTGAAAAAGGCTTACTGAGAACAAAATCATCAATTTAAGATGAAATATTCAAAATGCAGGCATTTTGTATGAAAAAAGTCCAACTATTGTTAAAACATAGGTTAATTTGGGAAAAATTAAATAGATGTATTTAAAAAAAAACAAGAACCATGAAACCATACAAGCTGCAGGCAGGAAGGAACGCTGCAGTCACAGTTGCTGCGTCAGACCAAGCAAGCAAACAAACATAGGAGGAATCGTTACAATGCTAGGCACCATCTGGAGGAAGTTCTCAGAGTACATGGACTCGCATTAGCGGCAGTTGTTGCGCTATTACAACACTAATACGAGAGCAGGCAACGCACCTGGCACTAAAACTGATGCTCTGGCTGCTTCATTGGTCTCCGTCCAGGCTTTTAAGATAAACACACATGGAGGTTCCTCACGAACCACACTGCTGCTATTACTGCATTGCCGCTGCGACAGCCACCACTGCGCTCACATCGTAACTTCCGCTAGGACGTTATGGATATTCCACTTCACCCATGAACTGTGGCTGGTGAATAAGTTTGGGATGAAAATACTCTAGTTTTTTCTTGATTATAAACTGCAGTAACTTCAGCTGGTTTGCATGTAAGCTTTTGGAGCTTAAATTGGAGGTGTAAATGAATATGTTTCAATGATTTTACCCAGTAACAGCAAGAGATATATGTCAGATGATTCCAATTTGTACATGAGTTCACATTTGTATTTGTATTTTCTAAAGATTCCCTTTCGTATGATCAGTAATAATAAAAATTATAAACATCGAAAACGTCTACAAAAACCACTGAGAGCAAATTCGATAACATAGCCGAAGAAAAGAAATTGATTATCAAGTACGGTATGACGTATAATCACCAACTTTCAAGAATTTTAAGTTTAAGGAGAAGTGAATACTGAATAAATTATTCATTTTGTTCGCTGTATTCTATAGGGCTGCTAAAAGTCTATTTACTCATTGTGAAATTGTTTTAGAAATAAGAAACCACGTTTAGAACATATGCAGCTAGAGAAATTAAATTTTAAAACAAACTTTTCCATTTATTCAGAAGAAAATAAGGCATGACTAACGAGCACCACATTTGTTATCTGAACTGATTCAGACCAACCAATTTTCCGTTCTAAACATTGCTCTACGAAGTGACACTGTATCTTGTCAGGCGGGATTTCTTCACAATTATGAGAACGTAATGAGATACTCTTCAGACAATTTGTATTATCTTATCTAACAGTTAAGTTACGCGTCTCAGACTTCCTTTCATCGGCAGTAATACTTCGTGCATCATGTGAACTAATGAAAACATATAATAAGCTTTTATGATTTCCTTTATCACTATAAGTACATTCGTTACTAATTGTGTTGCTATAATCATCACCATTGAATTCTACAGGAACTCTTTAATACTCTAATGCAAGCAATAATGTGGTCCGATGTTTGTCAATAATAATTATAAGTCTGTAGATGTCTTGGAGAAGAAGTAGAGAACAGTGGCGACTCCTCGACGCCAATAGCAGGCGCCTCTTATGGCGACCACAAAACAAGAACTTCTAAATATTAAGTCCTACGTATTGTAGTAGACCAGAGCATCCCAGATGTTAGGTCCAAGTCTACGAATTTCCCAGATAAACACTTGTGGTTTTCAACTATTACAGCCTTTTAGGTAAGAATCATCATAAAGTTTTGAGCGTCCAATGCAATCTTGGAATGAGTTTGTTAATTGGTCTGCTGTGTTCTAGCCTAAAACAAATGCGTAGCAATTAATGATCATAAAATTTAGATTTTCGGAAATACTGCATCAATTTGATCTTTAATAAGCTGTCAATGATCTGTTACAATCAATTTTCGTCACAGAAAATAGCATTTCAAATCAACGTACTGTAATCACAGCTTAGAATTAAGACCAGACGAAGGGAAAAGGTACGTAATGAAATGCATTGCTTCTGCAGGGATTTTTCTAATTTAGGGAGCGTGTTGGGAGCGTATGTCATTTGTCAAAGTTGTTGCAGAATGTTAGATTGCTAATACATGGATCCATTCGCAAATGATCACATGTTTTGTTTGTGATAAGTGCACAAACAATTATTGCAGTATGACGGAAATTCTATTATTAATTGCTGTTTTCATTGCTATATTGGAAGGTCTTTGCACAGGAGTAAAACGCAATATATTTAATTTCAAGTAAATCCTCAATGCATACAAAATATACATAATTACTGACACCTTTGAGCAAGTAGAAAATTGCTCTTATTGTTTTAGTTTTTCATTATTTGACAATTTCAAATGATTTCCAATTTTCTTCAGTCTAAAATCTAATAATCATGCAGATTGTTAGAATCAGTTGAGTACAGATAAAATCCAATGCATAGATGCTTTTTAATAGATGTTTTTTATAGGTATTTCATAGGTATTCTGCTCATCGGAGCAGAAAATACCTATAATGGGTAGACTAAATATTTCAGCGGGTTAGTGGATATCGTGTGAAATTATTTATTAAAGTTTTACCAATCAGTGAATTGAATTGTGAAAGTAATGCTAAATACTCTATTCCTTCTGCAATAAGATATGAAATACAGTATTTATACCTGTCATTTCAAAAAGTTCTGAGTCATCAGAGTATAGAATGATGTTTATATATGCAATTACTGGTGCTTACATCACGAATTCATATTTTTTTAACAAAGGGTAAAGTGTTGTTTAATCATTTAGTTCCCTAATCCCATGGTGAGGGAAGTCTAAAGATGGATGAATGATATTGTATGCTTAGTAAATAAATTTCTTCAATCTTGATGCCCTCTATTTAATTACACTGTTTGACTCTTCCAGTTAGAATAGAATAGAATAGAATAGAATAAGGCAATAGGAACGAGCCGTTTGGCCCATTCTTGGTTCAATACCGAAGTCCCATGCCGTCTAAAAGTAAATCCATCAGTCATGCACGTACACCTTAACCACGTAAGTCAATTTAGTCGTGTGCACACATATCACTCACACATAGGCGTTTATGTCACGAGCATTTATCTCAATCATACATTAACCTTAAGGAGTTAGGGACATAGTTAGTAGGATGTACATAGTACTGGGGGGGTTCGTAATCCAAAATTTCTCGAGACGATTTTTGAATGTGTTCACAGTGCCAGCAGAAACTATGTTTTCTGGCAGCTGGTTCCAAGTTGCAGCAATTTTAACGGGAAAAAAGTTCATAGCTTGAGATGTCTTGAAGTTTCTCAGTAATAGTTTTTGACCGTTATTTCTGGTTCTTACGTTACCGTCTCTTTCGAAGAGCCCTTCCATGGTAACATTGTTGAGGCCATTGAGATACTTAAAGGTCTCAATAAGTTGTCCTCGCAGTCTTCTTTGTTCTAGGGATATAAGTTCAAGGCGTTGAAGACGTCTTTCGTAGCTGAGATTGCGGAGTTCTGGAATCATCTTCGTTGCTTTCCGTTGTATTTTTTCCATTTTATTAATATCTTTTCGTAAGGGTAGAGACCAAGGGTAGAGACCAAGGGTACCTCAGATCATAAAATTCTTCATTCTCCGGAGTAAATAAGTATAATGACCAATAAAAACAAAAGAAAATGCAATGGTGGGAGGTTATCAATTTTACTTGCAAGAGAGCAAACTAAAAACAAAGGGGGACAGGGGCAGAAAATCTTACCAGAAAAATTCGTGGTGGACGTGCGATTGGTTTTAAATGTCCATAATTTCGAAGAAGGATCAAAGCCTGATAATTATGGCGAGTTATGTAGAATGCAAATACTAAAACTGGAAACATCATCAGAGATTAAAAACATACACTTTGCTCATGTCCGTCACACTGCTTTAATCTTTCAGAAATTTTTCAATAATATGAAAATTGTTGGATGAAGAAAGAATAGTTGTTCTGTTCTGTTCAAGTTTTGAATCGCTTGCAAATAAATTCCACTTGAATCACGTGTTTAATTTCCCGTGAATCACATGTCCAATTCCACGTTAAACATACATATGGTAGAAAAAATATTGGTTTCACATCTGCTTAAAATCCACAATTCTAAACGAAACAGGCTCTAGAGAAACATTCTTCCCTCATCTATTTGAAAAATGAAATTCCAAATGCAACTATCGCTATAATAAAGGAATATTTTTATGTATTTGAAATTATGAAGATACTCAATAAATCGAAGTAAGAAGAAAAAATTAATCGACATAGAAGATACACAAGGCAGCTTCAAATAAACAGTGGAGACCACTTGGGTAGCACAGCGTCACTGACATTAACTGCTTATTTGTTTGCATCCTGGACGGAGAGCAAAGATTTCTCCATGATCGCATGGCAACAACTGTAGTGTATTCATTTCCGTTCTATTCAAAACTGAGCTCTGATAAAAGATCTGTGGAGGTGCTGGAAGGACTAGCGCGGTAATATCGTTTGCTTCATTGGGGCAGGCGCAAATATAATAAATTGGACTTGTGGCGTTGTCATGAGAGTACGGACAGTGAACATCTAAGCTCATCATGGCGAATTCAGCGTAAAATTTTTTTAATTATGTTCAAAAGTAGCCTTTCCCAGTAAATAAATATCACTGAATGTAGAAAAGTAGATTCCAACTAACGCTAGTAAATCGAGACTCAGGAAGCGTTATTGTCAGAGTGGCAGTTACATTTTGCTTATCGTTATAATCACAATAAATATTGTTCATGCACATTTACACACGACAGCTAAAATATGTGAATGAATATAGATCGATGACCGAGATTCGAAAGCTAGCTTGTCCAGAGGATTGAAGTTACTGTGCCGAATCATCTTCCGGTATTTATTGATATAAATAACTCATTTTCCTCTCTTATTAATTTTTCACACACAAATTTTTTTACTAACATAAAATGTTATTCTACATAAGTAAGAAAGACTGATGCAATTTAAAGTTTTATAGGAAAAAGTGAAATAGAGGAACTCATTTCACGGCCAGATTAGAGTCATTAATTGTACGCTACGTGAGAGCCGATTCCTGACTGAAAACTCTAGGTTCTAAAATTCAACCACCGTCTTGAAATCCTTGGCTGAATGCTTCCAATTTTTTAATTTGGATATTGAAGGGATACGAGAAAGGCTATGAGATAATGAAATCAACTTGGTTACGCATCAGTCAACAAAGAAAAGGTTGGCAGAATTTGAGTCGCTTTTGGCTAAATTACAAAGTATTTCTCGAATTGTCATAGCTCGTAGTGTTTTGTCTAGTTATGAAGATGAATATCGTTGATAACTCGTACTCTAGTACCTTCCAATAGAACATTGAACAAATTTTCTTTAGGGTTTCTATTTAGAGTTTTGCCACCGCTGAGCTGAATGAATTTTACATAATGACAGAAATTTAGTGAAGTGTTCAATGAAACAAAGCGTTTTGCAAGGCATGAAATTTTAGTGCACAAGCCTCTACCGTAGTCAAAAAAGAAACGTGAGCATTTTGAAAAATCCCAACAGGGAAGCTGAGACATAAAAAGAGTACAATTTCGAACTGAGGCACTCTGCATCTCTAAATCCCTGGCAGGAGCAAAAAGAAGGGGAACTGGGAGAAAAGTGGGCTTCTTTCCCTCTGAAATAAAACATGTAATAGACTACACTTATGCTGATAGAGTTTGCTAGATAGCTGGAAGTTCCATTGAAGGAATCAAAGAAAGGAAATTCCGTAAGGCATAAGGACGAGTACTGACATTACAAGCATATCTGGTGTATGGAGGTGGAGATAAACAGAACAATTACCTTTAGCAAAATTTCTTTGGGGTTTTAATTCTATATCATTGCTATGAGCATATTCTGAGTAAAAGATAGTTTTTTAACTATAGATTGATGTTCTACTCACTACAAAATGCCGGTTTTGCAATTCTTAGAAGGCCTAAAAGAAAACGATTTGAGAGAGTTTGCGTTTACTGCCAAACATGTAGTACCATTCTGACTATGGTGTAGAAATGGGGAGGTGTTTAATCGTTTATTCATCGCGTTTTCTCATCAATGCGCTGAAATTTACCTTAATAACCTTGCACCAATTGAAATTTAATACCATGAATTAGCGTAGAAGTTTGAATCTGCCTCACAAATTCATTCAGGTTCTGTCGTCTCAACCAGAATTCGGTTGCAGGTGACCGGTGCTAAGAGAAAAAAATGTCCATTTCAGATATTTTCGTCACTGCAATAAATTATTGCAGAACTCCAGGTTTGAGCTGACATGCCTGTGTTTGCAATTACAAAATGAGATGGCCAATATTGTTTTAACACCTAAACGTATCAGCTGTGTTAGCATTGTGTCGACACAAAATTACACTTGTTCGCCAAATCATCGTTGGCAATTTTGCTCTGAACGAGCAGATGTTCAAATGCAATGAAGTTCTCACTGACATGAATTGATTGAGAGTGAAACTGGTTTGCTGTAGAGCAATAACTCCAATTGGTGAATGGCACAACCAATACTGAATTCCTGTTTTCAATATTGGTTCCATCATTCATTGACGATCCGTTTTTACTTTTATGTGACAGATATCATGGCTCAAATATTTTTAAACTACCAGCACGATCGGCAGACAGACACGAGGGCTGAAGCGATTGTGAAGAGACATCGTAGCTTCATTCTCTAGATCGTATTTTGAGCTGCTGTGAAAACAGATTTAACAGTTCAATGTTCTGAAATAAGTGTTATACAGTTCATGGTTAAAATGATAATACGTCCATACATAGGTTATATTGATACTGAAAATAACATTTAACGCGGACAAATAACGAATAAAAGAAATATTTGCATTGTTCTTATTTATTTTTATGCAACTGTTATCGTTTTTTTCTCTTTACATTAATTTCATCTCCCTCCTATTTACTAGCAGGGGAAATTTTGATAACGGCTATTTGGACAATTTTATAAATAATATAATCTATCTCCAAAACATAAAAGAATTCTTTATAAAATTGACCAAATGGACCTGCGTCCAGCACGACCCTGCGTAAATCACGGTTGTCAACTGTTGAAAAAAGTTTTGTGAAATGCTCGACAGTTTTTCGAAGTAAAAATGTTACTGTGAGCATGCCCATCGGTAACATAGAAATCAGCAAAATAAATGTAAGGGAGAGAAGAATTTGTTGGCAACAAATACTTGTTAGCCAAAGGTCCGGTGACTCTTTGCAAAGAATTGTCACCATGTCCTCCAAAGCTGGCAAATTGGAAGAGATGCCGGAGGCTATCAGGAAATAGCACGCCTATAAATCAGGTCTGAGTACGACCACTGCGCTGGCAGCTTAGGGAGAGAGATCATAAATTGTATTCCCGTCTCGTGACCAGAAAGCAATCATACCTCAATTCTGGAGGAGACGTCGCTCGGAAGAATCTCTGTGTCATCTTAGAGTAGCAGACGCAATGACTGGAGTAAGTACGTTCACCAGATGAGTAGCGCATGCAATAAAGATTTCCAGCCGGCAATAATTTTCCCTTTATGAGAAAGATAGAACGTTTGTTTGAAAAATTTCAACAAAATATGTGATGCATAAAAGTGGGGATATTCATTCGAGCAGAGTATTAAAATATTCTGATCGAGTAAGGAATGATGATGAATAGCAAGCATACTTGGGTTGTATTTTATGTGAATTGTAACATATTTACAGTAATGATTTAATATTGCCAACAGTCAGTAGCTAGGGCTACGATTAAAAAGCATTATTTAAACAAGGTCTACTGACCAAAACAGCCACCATTTGCCTACCCCTACTCTCCTCCCACGAGTGGAGTTCAAGCTGTGTTATTTCCCTCACAGTGAGCGCACAATTATTTCCCACATGGAGCACGCGGTGATTTCCCACATGGAGCACGCGGTGATTTCCCACATGGAGCTCGAGGTTATTTCCCTCACGGAGCGTACAATTATTCCCCACATGGAAGTTTGTGAACCTACACTACGTTTATCAGAAACTTCGATCATTTATTCAACTAAGCTCCGATACAATCAGAGAGCGCTAATACCGCCAGTGTATCTCTCTCATTAAGTTAGGTCGCCATAATTTAAGAGAGATTTACGCTGCGGTTCAGGAGCGACCAGAATATTTATGTGCTCCGTATTTCTAAGAGTTTATCAGAGCACAGCTGATACCAAGCAGTTTCGGAGTATTAAGTGCACAACTAACATATGTATATTAGAATACAATATACATACTTTAAAAATATTCATGAATATAAATATTTTTAAAACTTGGAAGAGCTTCTGTAATATGTATAGGCAATGGAAAATTTGGTATGCCAGTGATTTTAGTCATTGCACACATGTTATGTATGTACATAGTGTACATACAGGATACGAAGGCATTGTACACGTATGCAGTAAAATTTATGTAGAGGATGCACAGAATTCATTCACCCATTTCTACTTCATCTACCAACAAATTATCGACTCAAGAATTCCGTTGACAAGTAAACTTCATTCACAACCAGCAAGTAAACATTAAATTATTCTACAAATTCTGTTCGGGGTTCAAGTATAAAAAATACGTGATAAAGTCTCACATTTTATTTAAATTTATTCTTTACTGTAGTGTTCATCATTAAACCTGACTTCCTGTCATTAATTACAAGCTTTTGCTTCCCATTAAAGAACTCGTTCGTTTTTGAAAAGAAAAACTGGGAAATGTGAGTTTCGACTTTCTCAAAACTTTTGTGAGTTAATATATTCATATTATTTTGTAAATCATGGAGGAAATAGTATCAGAAGGAGCAAGGAAGTAGTCAGAAAGTGAATTAGTAATTTTTCCTGGTCAATCTCCTCGATTATCTGTGTGATCTTGGATTTTCCTAATGAAATAGAACTCTTTTTTGATTCAATAAATTAGGTCTTTTTTCTTCAAAACGTCGTCGAAATGCTCCAATTAACAGTAGTCTCGAACATTGATTGATTGGTAGCAAATCGAAATGGATAACGACTTTGCAATCACACAAAATAGAGAGAAGGACCTTCATCGCTTGAAGTTCTTTTTGGGTTGTGATTGTGAGACATTTTCCTTACCAACCATGTTCTCGATGCTTAACATTTTGATTAAATGTTCATTTTTCATCACTCGTCACAAGTCTATTCAAAAAACGATGAGTTCATGAGCATGAAGGGAAATGCAGATACACTGGTCGGCAAAATAAAATTTCTGGCCTTGACACCACTCCTGCAAATTCTTATGTAAAATGACTTCCTGAATTCGAATATGACTCCCGTTTTCCCTCATCACCCACCGTTTTCAGGGGTTGTCTCCACCTATTTTTATCATTTGTCTATAATTTGGAGGATGACAAGTATTATTTTAGCCTTTACATTTCCTCTGAGGGGCTAGAGAGGTGAAAAGTTCTAAAACATAAACATTTCTTGCAAAGAGTTAAATTCAGAAATGATTTGTCCCCTTAAATACTAAAAACATTATTAAAAATGGTCGATTTTTCTGTTTTTTTTCCTCTCGCAATTTGTTCACTTATTTTCTAAATATTCCAGTTTTCAGTCGTCCCCTCATCTTCTCTCAAACACTTCCAAATAATAAAAATTTATAACAACAATAATAAAAGTATATAGCCACAATAATGAAAATATATAGCAACGGTTTGGATGATTCACAATATTCCGTGCGCACAAATTTGCAAAGGAATTTTGTTGTTTTAAAAGTTTAAACTTGAATTGCTCCTGTCCCTTTAGTCCTGCACTGTTATCCTTATCTTCCCTTATTTTTATCACTTTTCGATAATACTTCTATGGCCATAAATTTGATTTGTAGGGGTGAGAAGGATATTTTAGCTGTACAGAATAATAAAAAGTAAGATAATAAATGTAAAATAATAAACAAATTAGAGAATCAACACTATATAATAAAACGCCAGGAGTCTCCTTGAATAAATAAATTTATATATTTTTTGTTGGTGCCTAATTTTTCCTAATCTATTTCAATGGGAATCTCCCTTAAATACTGGTAGTTACATACGTAGACTTTCCGGTACATCGATCCTTAACCGCTGGAGTTAATTCGTAGATTTCTGATTAAGTCTGAGAATCTGTTGCTTTAAATTCTTCCTTCAAATGCATGATAATTAAAACACGTTATATACAGGTTCAGGCAAAATGATCTGACACATTTGTAGGTTAAATGTGTCAGATCATTTTGCCTGACCCTGTATAACGAGCATACACACTAGTAATAAATAAATAAGAAAAGTACCTTCATTTGGTGCTTTCTTTTTGTACCCTGAAGTAGAAGTTTCTCGTACAAAAAACTAGCAGTACTCCGCCAACATGCTCACATTCCATTCTCTGCAAATCTCCTCTCGAATTTAATGATGTCTTGATGGAACCGTTCCGTGCATTTATTCAAAACTGTTCCTAAATTTTCAGGGAACAAGCCCAGGTGTGAGCCAAGGAAATTAATCATCACTTTTGTTGTTAACCAAAAAGTTCTCACACACGTTTTGGAATGCAAGCCAAGCTAGTTTTTCTTTCCGATTCAGGTATTCAATAAACGTCGAACGATCGCTAGAGATGTAGTGAGGGAAGATGAGGATTAAGTACAGTACAGGATTATGTTGATAAGAGCTTCTGAACTGTTGTTCTATATTTTTATTATTGTTGCTATGTATTTTTATTCGTGGGGGATGTTTGGAAGATGATGAGACGAGGCTAAAAACTGGATTATGTAAAAAATAAGTGAACAAATTGAAAAAAGCCTGGAAAAATCTATTATTTTTAATGATTTTCGTAACATTTATGAGAACAAATCTTCCCCAAATCTGACTCCTCGCTACAAATGTTCATATTTTAGAAATTTTCACCTCTCTAGCCTTTCAGAAGAATTGTAATGGCTAAAATAATCCTTTTTATCTTTCCATATTATCGAAAAGTGATAAAAATAGGTGGGAGCTTCCCCCGATAGCAGTGGGTGATGGAGGAAAACGAGAGTCATATTCGGATTCAGGAAGCCATTTTACATAAGAATCTGCAGGAATGGTGTCAAGGCCAGAATTTTTTTTCGTCGACCCGTGAAATCAATTCAGCCTTTACGGTTTGCTTTAAATAGTTCACGTGGCACCCATTTACGGAATTGTGGAAATTTCCAAGCTTTTAAAAATCAGTGAACAGTTATATAGCATAAATTAAGTTTCCTTGTCAATTTTTCAACTGATACTGCTGGTCTATTTTTCAAGTGAGCCAAAAGAGGTTTTTCATCAAATTGAACTGGATGTCATTTTCGGGGTTTCTCTTCAATTTTGAAATTTCTATCCCTGAATTTTGTAAAGTTTCTTCAGCAAATTTTTATTCCGGCACTGTTTTCCTAAAGCCGAGGGAAAATTTCGAGTCGATTCAGCCACTGATTTCTCTTTGTTTATTTCATAAAGCATCATGTGCCTTGAATTATCCACAAATAATTTCATGTTTTAGGGGTATAGTTCGTGAAGCTGTAAATTCAAAATGCTTCAAAATAAATTTTTATGCTCTTTAGTCTGTCCTACTTTTGGTAAATACTACTTGATGCCAATAGACGGTCACTAATACCGATTAAAAAAAATCAAAATCGGACAAAACTTGTAGAAACACCTGACAAATCAAATTTGCTTTACCTAGTTATTTCTAAATACAATATATTCCTAATAACTGGTTAACCGTGCGAGATGAATAGGCATTCTCTCACGCTATTTTCGTTTGCTCAATGCTAGTTTTGCTCAGCGTAATCACAGAGCCGTGATATTATATAGAATTAAAGTTTTATATTTGGATTCATCTCATTTTCACTCTATTAGGTGTTCCTTCTGCACTGAACTTGTGTGCACGGTAATGTGTTTTCAGTTCCTTAAAATCTGTGCAAGCATTTGCAAGCATCCTTTACATTTGTAAGAATCTTATAGTCAAGTCTGCATGAAATATTTTGATCAGGTTACGAGAGCAGTTAAAGTAACTTTTTGCCTCAGATTGAGTTGAGGGCTTCATATAGCTGAACATCAAGATAAGGGAACAAATATGGTTGAAGTTGAATGGGTCTATTTCTTACTCGAGTTTAGTATTTCAATCATTAAATTATCTCTCACTTAAAATGGATTCCAATTTGCACGCAATTACTCGCGGCTTAGAGTGATGTCCCTTTTGAGGGATGGGACTGTGATCAAAATCACATTCATCAAACATGTCTTATGCAGTGATGCGTTCTGCAGGAACTGGTGCACTTAGTTTTGATGGCCTCCGTTTAGTGCCGATCGTCCAGTAAAGTCGTCCACTGGAGTTTGGCAGACGTAAGCCTTTCGTTAAGAGTCTCTGAGTAAATTTTCACTCACTATCAGTCACAATTTTTTAAGCCATTTGAAAGCGTCCGTAGCTGTTGCTTTTTCACAGTTTCTAACAAAAACAACACTATATTTTTGCTCTGAATTCAGAATGTTCTGTCAAGACACTCGAAAAAATTGCAGATTCGCAGTCAGAATTAATCACGGAGGAATAAAAAGCATCAATTTGTGAGTAGTTGCTTTCAGTTTTAAACTACAATTTCTGCACTGACTGAACAATTCTCATTACGAAAATTGAACAAGGAAAATTGATAACAAGATGGACTTAAGGTCGTCACTGTGAACTCTGTAAATTAATTACTAAAGCTGTCAGTGTCTCACTGCAAATCTGAAAAGATGGTGAGTGTTCCCTAGGCCACAGATGACTGTCTAAATTATTGCGCTTAGCAGCCTGATGATGTTTGGGTCGTCAAGCTTTCTAGTAAAATGGGATAAATTATTATTTGAATGCATTCTTTCTGTACATAGACATTCTAAAAATTTATGATACAGGAGAGTTACACCCTTTTATTTTACTCACTCAAATGGTGCTGTGTGAATTATATATCACACATAAATGAGAATAGGGTTCACTTATAAAACTTTTGTATTAAAAGAGGTATTTTTGGGTACTACACATCAACTGCTATGGAGATTTGATGAAATCAGAAACTGCAAAACAAATGTGACTAAATATAGTGACAAAGTAGCAATGGACGTATTTTTGGCAGAATAAATATGAAATTTAAACATTGAAAGCAAAATTCAATCAGAAATTTTACTCCTCTACTCTTTTATCAGATCTTTTATATACTCCGAGATAAATGTTTCTTCAAGCTCGTATATCTGACATAGGGTGTCGGGGTATTCATGGAAAATTCCTCTGGTTTGGATTTGAAACAAAGTGTTTCCTCTGAGAGCGTGGTTGCATGAGGAAGAAGAACAGTAAACACGTTCACGACTCTCTGTTAAAGCTGTTGGCTTCCGAGGCTGTCAACGAGACTCCAGCTAAGCAAATAGCCTGGCCAGCTTGTCCAGCTCACTCACGTCTACAATGTCTTCCAGCTCACTGGATGAAGAGGCCTGGAAAAGTGGTCTCTGGTGTGGTGAGTTGCAGAGAGCGCCACGCATTTTTATAAGTCCTTGACGTGAAGCTCATGACAGTGGCTGCTACAGCCTGCAGACTTCAAATGATCCAATCAGGGATTTTTATCTCTTATTTTCTTAAATTGTAGTGTCTGATGATCACGATAACAAAATAGCATGTTCAATGTTATGAAGATTTCATTGGTGTCTTAAAAAGCAAAACTAAAGTTTGAATTTGACCTTCGAGGACTTTTAAAGTACCTTATCCAGTAGTAGGGAATGATTTACAACTTTATATGATGTGCGTCTAATTTTGATAATTGATTTGAAAAATATTTTCTCCAACATCATGTTCTCAAACTTTAATAATAAACATAATAATTAGACTTAGAAATACTGAAACGTTTGGGTTTGCTTTTCTTTTAATAGTTGTTTAATAATAATTGCAGAATGGCTAATTTGATTGGTTTTATCGATTCATCACAGATATTTTTCCGATAATCCACCCTGATTTGAAACGCCGGTAAGAAGTATTTATTATTATCTTACTATGCCAAGTGTTTTAAGATTATGATCATGAAACACCCCTGCACTCTTCCTTACGCTTCACTGTAGGTTTGCAAAGAAGAGTGGGATGCTTCTTACAAAGCACACAACACCCTCACACGCTCATACATCTGGACCTTGCCTGGCTGGGAAATTCTGAAGCTTTTCCTTGTGTAAGCCTACCACAAATATCATTCGTTTTCTCTCTTTATTTCTGTTTCTCTTATTCATCCTCTCAAGCTTGCATTTCTAAAATGCTAGCTGTCAGACTATGCTTTATGTATAAGGACAAGATCATGTATTTAACGCCCTATCATATACTGTACATTCCTTTTCATCGTTTGCAAACGCTTCAACAACCTTTGTGATTAAATTTTTTTCCCCAACTTTTCGAAATTAACTTTCACATACATTGATTTTTACAAAGCTTTGATCTTACTTTCAGCTCTTTTCGTTTTTTAAATATATGTTTTTCCCTGAGAGCAATTTACTCGATCATGCTCCGTAGTTCTCAAAAGTTATCTGTTTAGTAACATTACTTGCAAGGTTTTAATGATAATGCTCTGATTGCTTATATTATCACGACATAGTTCTGCAGCAGTACGAAGCCTCTCATGTTCTCAGATAGAGTGCTTTCAAATATTTATTCTGCCGCTCTTATAGTTCCGTACTAAGTCTCAATGAGACTTGCCAATGGGGCAAATTTTTGTGCAGGCTAGTAACAAAAAACTCGAGTGATGGCTGAAACGTCGGTCCTCACTCGATCACGTTTTATTGCTGGCCTCTGATATAATTTTATCCATTTGTGCACCTGTACTACGACTAAGTATGCTCCAAAGTTAGAGGAAAAATTTTAGCGATAATTTTAACCTCTTCGTTAGCGATTCCTTTTGCAAAAACCAAACAAAAAAAAGGGTGCCTCCACTTCCATGAGTGTCGCTCCGTGACTTTTCTTTGGTTTTAACAACTCGTTTTAAAATACAGCAGCAGTGAAGTATTGATGGTTATATGTAGATGTGTGTTGAATTTTTATGCCAAGTAAATGAGGACGTTTGGAAGAAAGCCGATGGTAAAAAAGCCTTTGAGATGCGTAAGAAGGACATAGGGTAGTTGAGTTCAACTGGATGATGACTGAGTTACGCTCAAATATTTTGTAAGTATTGTAGACAAGGATGCCAGACTCAGAAATGACTATAAATGAGTTTGAATTACTGACAAAACGGGTCCATAACAAGGCTTAATTTTACCACTTTTTTTCCTTTTGAAAAGTTTATGGTCAGATGAGACGATTAGCTGGGTTCTGCCGCTCAGGCGTAAACTAGCAGAAGCTGCTGAGCTATTTTGGACGAATCCACTTTCTTGGACTCTAACTTAAAATCAACAAAAAATACGTTCATTTGTAGCCCGATAATACAATGGATGAAATGTATCCGTTGATCCTAATTTGGGTACTCATTTGGCCAGCTGCAGCGGGTGGTGCCAACCGAGACACTAAATATTTTCGCCTTTATTGAAGCACCTGACTAAAATCTTCCCTGAATTTTATTCTGATGTTCAGAATAATTTAGTACGAACGTTAGTGAAGCTCTGAATAAAAGAATATTAGTATTAATAATAATCATGGTTGAACATTTTATTTCATTGTATAATTGGCAGCAGGTATTCAGTTTTACATTTTTTTCCGTGTAATTTCAAAAATTTCCCCTGGCTCTCATTGTGAAGAGTTTCTCAAGCACGACAGGAATGGAGTGTGTGTTACCTGACTTGTTCTATACTCATAACAGCTCAACGAACACAGCGTTTTGCCGGCTGTTATGGTGCCATCTCGGTGTGTCGCCTCATGAAACTCGACATCTCAAAACTAAGAAAAGACAACACTGTAAATGTTTACAGAAACCACCGTTCCATTTCCAACTTTAGTCTCAAGGGAGCTTGATATTTGGGTGCAGCATCACACGATGGCTTACATTGTAAATACACTTGACACATTTCTTCCTGTGGTTGACTTTGCGCTATGATTGAGCAAAGGATTCTGTGTACGCTACTGGCCGTCATCTACAGCTGGGCGTTGAGGGTCGTGGGGACGAGGTACACTGATTTCTACCCCTATTCAGTAACTCACTGAGGCTCTGTGCAAGAAGTGAGATATCACGAGCTATTAACTTTGGTGTCTCTTGTTTCTGGGTATTGTGTGTGGATGTGTTAAAATAATGAAATGTAAAGCAATGAAATGGCGTACTTGAAGCCTTTAAGAAAACATTTGGGTTAAAGAAAATGTCATTTAGTTTCTGACTGGATTCACGCGAACAGAAATATTTTGTGTTTTATGTTATTACGTCTAAATCCAGCAATAGAATCATTTGATTTCCAGATCGCCCACTGAAACTCAAAATAATGAGTACAACATTGAACAAAATTTGGATGACATCGTAGATGAAAAATTAATTTTCTGTTCAGTTAAAAGTAAGTTTTTTATAACTTTATGTAATGTATATGAACTTAAAAGATATTGGGTGTTTTATTCTAACGTAATTTGTGATAGTAAATAGAACATGCTCTCAGAATTAACACCCTGAATAAAGAGTCCAATGAATTCTTTACCTAGGACTTTCAGGATATTGCGTCTTCCATCTAGGAAGCTTTGAAGCAATGCAAATTGCATCGCGAGTTCCCGTAATTTTTTACCCCAAGTCATCCGAGCAAGATGTCATCCGAAATGAAACAGGCGTCACAACTTCAGTACTGAGTTCCCTGTGCGTCATCTCGTGCATCCTGGAGGCTCAAGTGAGAGAAATATTTTCCTTCTGATGCCAGGATGGAATACGACGCCCAAATCTCCGTTTAAAATCCGCTTTTCTTCTTACACTGCAAACACATCTATGGCGTCTTGTAGGCAAGGCTATTTAGTTGCAGACAGAGGAATGGAGTGTTGCAGGCAGGACTATGGAGTATTGCAGGCAGGGCTATGGCGTGTTGCAGGCAGGACTATGGAGTGTTGCAGGCAGGGCTATGGCGTGTTGCAGGCAGGGCTATGGCGTGTTGCAGGCAGGGCTATGGAGTGTTGCAGGCAGGGCTATAGAGTGTTGCAGGCAAAGCTACGGAGTGTTGCAGGCAAGGATGCACAATTATTTAAATCTTCAAGAAATAACTTAACATTCAACAATCGTACCTTTTGCTGGCTAATGCTATTCACAAAGTTACCCGTAGTTTGCAACAAGTTCTCAACAGGCAGCGATGGGTTTTTCTTAGACATTGTGAAGTATTTTACCCCACGCGCGGGAATAAGTTGTTCATAACTTTTCTTTTGCTGCAGCAGCTGCTCATGATGGTTGGAAATTTGAAAGAATATTTGGCGTCGAGTAACATATTGTAGACTATTACCTAAGACCACATTAAAAAGTTTTTTCATTGCATTTTGGCGTTCCCAACTATTGCAAAATTCGCACGAAGGAAGTTTTAATGAAGACATCAGAGCTGTCTCTACTAGGTCGAAAGCAACAATATCAAAATGTAGTCTTAGGATCTTTTTCAACTGACACATCTTTTGAAATGCGTTAATGTTCCTGTGATACAGATACATCAATGAATGTGGGACCTTAAAAGTCTTAGATGCCTTGTTGCCATTAAATTGTTTTCATAACTATTCTAAGGAAAAATGTATCTTACAAATGGTCAATATGAAATCTTATAAACAACCATTGCTTCAAAATCCTTGATGGATAACTACAAAAAGAATGTAGACCATTCTGGCTGAGCTACTCACCTGTGCTCATCTCATAGACCTTTAAGAGCCTTTATTTTACCGCATAACAGCCTAACATTTGAATAATAGTTCAATTGTGTATAAATTATAGAAATAAGTTTATTTATAAGGTTTCAGACTGAAACCGATGAAATTGGCGTGCAATTTCCGAGCTCGCTTATAGAGAATATTTTTTATTTCGTAATTTTGTAACGTGATCGTGTCAAGTTTTTTTCTCAGTGTTAATGTTATAGTTTTTTCGCTCAGTCCTCATGTTGTCAAGTTTTTTTCGCACAGTGTTGATAAATGAAATCAAAGGAACTAATTCTGAAACAAATAAATAAACTCTATTTCTAACGAAGTTTACAGTGCATATACGAGTAGTGTTTTTTAAAGTCTTTATGTTAACATCCTAAGAGTAGTGATGGTGGTTATCGATAGGATCTTGAGAGTTGTAGTGATGCTTCAAGTGAGATCCCAGGCTTCTGTGCTGCAACTTGAAAGTGGAGATTCGTAGGGGCGGGCCAATGAACGTAGGTGTGGCTTACGCCATCCGTCCTGCGTAGCAGTTTCTGGACATTTGTAGCCGTCGATGGGCAAACACATACAGACCATGGCGGCTACTGGGTCGAACCCGGGCCTTTCCGCATAACAAGCGGGTACCCTCACCAGTCTCCAATCTGGGAGTCAATCAGTCAGTCATCATACAGTCATCATATTCATAAAATGTAAGCATAAAAATAAATTTCCAAAGCTTCATATCTTCTAAGATAAGGTAAATAATGTGTAATATAAAACAAGGAGGACCAATAAAATATTGAAATTACTGAGCACCGAAACATTTTCAGCGCAGAGCCGAGCGCTGACTTGGCATCATCTATCCCTGTCTGAAAGGAAAGTGACGACCACATCGTCCTGAGGTACGTACCGACCTCGCTGGTGAAATTTTTCTTTGCACGAGGATGTTAGCAAGTTAACAGCAGTCACTTGTCAAAGCCACAAAAAATTGGGCGGCCGTAAAAGTTTCTATAAAAGCGAGCGCTAGCAAGAAGAACTATTCCATGCGGAGGCGAGCAACGAGAGCGTAGTGGCGGTGTGGGTGGGATTTAGGAGTACATAGATGGTCACAGCTATGAAGCAGTTCAAATGAAAGAATTGTCTCCCTCCATAAGTTGTAGGGCCCAACTAGCTTTGTGAATTTCAGGACTTTGAGATAAAAAGGAGGATTTGTTTACCCTGAGACAGGACACAAGGCTTGGGAGCTAACACAAATATTTTTAAAGGATAACTTACGAATTAAAAATGCCTCGTTTGTGTTGAGTTGAAAATATGGCATACTCAGGGGAAAAAAGTTTGAGCAAAGGCTATCAGTACACACATAATTATTGAATTTCACACAACTAGAGATGGTGTGGATGTGGATTTTGCAACATCCGCGGATGTGGATACGAATACGGATTTTAAATTTCAATATCTGCGGACGTGGATGCAGATGCCCAGTCTTTTTATATTGATCTATGAAAAATGAATTTCAGCCATAGAAGATGAATTAAAATAGTTATAATATTAGAAAGAATAATTTCTTCGATGGATCCAACTAATGAATGAAGTAGTTTAGTTATTTAGTGAGATCATAAATGAAATTCAGCAATGAAAAATTATTTGAAAAATAGGTTTAGTTTAAAAGTAATAGTATTGAGTGACTTCATCATCTGTGTTACCAGGATGTGGGACGAGGATCCAACTCAAATGTATCCCATGACCTCTTTGCCCAGCTACTACCCATTCGGAAAAGCCTGCTACTCACATTTAATACTTGTACGAGTAGCTAATTATTGGCAAGTTGTGTTTTAAAAAAATTAGTTTTTGTGCTCGCTCAGTAGCTAATCTGGATTTCTTTTCATAATAGATGATGCCAGTTCCACTAAATAGGTGCTCGTTAGCTACACCACTGGAGGGACAGGCTAAGTCCTAGCAAGTGTAGCAAGGGAAGGATGCGACTGAGCCTTCGTACGCCACTAAAGGAGAGGATCTTCTGACATCTGTATGTGTTTCATTCTTTGATATTTCTCAATCATTGTCGTAGTTTCTGTAGAAATATCTGTTTGGTTAGTTCTTCAGAATCACTATTTGAAAAGAGTAAGACACTAATTGTCTGAAAAGTGATGTCAATAGGTACATCTGTCTCCAATGTTTATATTTTCTTTCCTGTGGGTTTCGATCCTTTTTCTCCTTCTTATTTCTTATTTCTTCATACATATGCTGTAAATTTGCAACACACCTCTGATGCGCACGTGGTTTCAAGAATTTTCTCTTGTATCTTGGATCCAGAAAAGTTGCGATGACATACCGGTCGTTGTTTCGTAATTTATCAAACCTTGCACTCATTTCTGACAACAGCTTATGTCATGACAGGTTCTGTCTTTGAAAAAGTTTCTTTTTTCAATGCCTTCCGCTGCTTCCATATGATGTTCAAAACCACTGCTTTTCACATGACTGAAGAACAAGTCGTCTAGCACTATCATTTCAGGAATTTTAGCATTCAATTATTTTGTTCGATCGCCGTTTTTGTCCCATGATTTACTTTCTTAGAAGAGGTCACTATTGTTTGCTGTTTGCTTACTTCCTTACTTGTTGACGGCGCCTGACTGCACAACATTTTTTCCTTTACTGAACTTTCTTCTGTTTCTCTTAACGCCTTGATTTCATTAGGATACATAGATTTCAAGTGGTTACGTTATGATGTTGTTCCTCTAACTTTACGGGAGTAGTTTGTGTTACAGGCGTTACATTTTGCCTCATCGTTAGGAACGCTTTTAAAATACTTTCACACTACGCTTGCTTGAGGAGCCATTTCATATGTAAAATTGTAAATGTATATTTAAACAGTCTAATCAACTATGTAATATTAATAATTTGACAATAATAGTAAGTAAAGCAAGTAGGTAGGTAATATACTGTCACTGAATAATATTACACTCAGAAAAGAAACGTGCGCACTAGACACTGCATCAACAATTGACCACTGCTTATCATAACAAACATGTTCAAATATTAAATCAGTATAAAGTAATCAGTAATCAACACAGCAAAAATAAGCTAATAATACGACTATTAAATCAATACTATACAGAATGAGTCAAATAACTATTTACTTCATTACACAACTTAACACTGGTTTTTAATCAGTAAACGAAAAATGAAGAAGTGCATGGAGACCACTTGAACCACTCTGCGTGAACGCAGGGCCATAATTAATGTGACACTGTGACAACTGACAACACACCAGAGAGCATTACATGTTCACTCTTGTTATGCTCAGTCTATCCTTTACACAAGCAATACAAGAAGTACTTATTAAACACAATATAAATTTGAGTTGATTGGTTTCCAATTGTCTTCAAAATGAAAGGATATATGATATTTTAACAATAATAATGCATGATTAAATAAATCTGCATGGCATCCGTATTAAATAATGCTGATAACCGCACCACTTTTATACACAACCAAGGAAAATGAAATTAAAAGTTTTGTACTCCACATTCAAACGTTTTCTATACATTTTACTTAATTAGCAGCCATGATGAAACAGGAACGTGGAACACTTTTCTCTACAATTTTGTCAGTTCAGAAAGAGAACAATGGCGGACCTGAGTCAGGAACCTTTATTTTGCAAAGCTAATTGCCCCAATTCAAAGAATTTAGATTTGAATTTTAACGTGCTAGCAACTTTGCAGTTAATTCTACACATGACTCTTGGGTAGATATTGAACAGCAGGTGTTGTACTGTAAGCTCAGAACAGCAGGTATTGAATACCAGGTGTTATATTGTGAGTATTGAACAGCAGGTATTGAATTATGAGGATTGAAGGTGTATAATGAATAGCAGGTATTGAAGAGCTTGTATGATACTCATGGTATTTCATATTGGACACTACAACATGTATTGAACAGCTGATGTTACACTGTGAATATTAACGGGGAGTATTGAACATTAAGTATTGAATAGTAGTTGTTGAAGAATAGGTAGTGTGATCACGTATTGTAATTCTACACAAATGAAGTAAGGAAAGCGATACAACACAACAACACATGTAAGTTTTCAAAACTTTTATGGCATGAATATTTTTCTAAGAAGACCGGTTTTTAATTGAACAGAATATATGTAATTCAAACGGATAGTCTTCACGCCAGTAGTCTTAAACCTTGAAAGAATATTTTAAGACTTCAAATTATTTGCATATAGAATTTTTTGGCATCACATTCATCTTTTAATTAGCAATTATTCACTTCTAGAGCTCTCAAAAATGTTCAGTTTATTATTAAACACAATTAGTCGTTGAAATGTTATGTCCTATAACATACTCTCAGACACTTTAGATATAACTCAAATGCTCCTTAAACCTCTCCATTAACATTGAGTGAAACCTTAGCCTCACACTTAGTAAATCATTAGCAATTTTAAAACTAAATACTGCAACACTCGTGTTCTGAACACAGCTGATTGATTCCGAATTTTCACGACTATACGGTTTATTGACCAGAAATGATGTATCGTTAAAATTACAACCAACTGTCACTTATCCCAGCTGAAATGTAATTTCTACTTCTCCAATAATATTAAGTGAAACCTCAGCCTCACACTGAGCAAGTTGTCAGCCATTTTGAAACTGACAAAATCTCACAATTTTTACTGAGCCTAGAATGCTGCAGGGTAGAAAAGGCAGTCGTAAGTTCAGATCAAAAATAGATAGATTGAAATCCTTGTTTTGCAATTGAAATATTTTCCACTAATAGGACTACCTTCTAAAGGATAACTCTCAGGTGCGTCAAAACAAGAAAAAAATTAGAATTTATATTCCTATCCTCAGCAAAGCATTCTTGTTAAACATTAATGACCTGTACTATACTTGAAGTGTCTGTGCTTTTCTATAGAGGTTGTACCTGTGACTTGAGTGTTAGAGTTGGTGTAGTAAAATCCTCATAGTTTTTAGGCCCACCTCGTATGAGTTCAAGTTGGATGTCAAATAGTTTTCTTTAGAAGCAAGCGAATGCAAGAAGAAATTCCCTGAGTGAAAGAAAGCATAGTTAAAATAGAAGTTTTTTTGCAAATTCTTCTAGGAAAGCACCACCTGTGCTCTCCTGCCCTTGAATCTGCTCCTAGTCCTGCTTGCAACACTCCATAGCCCTGCCTGCAACACGCCATAGCACTGCCTGCAACACTCCATAGCCCTGCCTGCAACACTCTATAGCCCTGCCTGCAACACTCCATAGCCCTGCCTGCAACACTCCATAGCCCTGCCTGCAACACTCCAGAGATGTGTTTGCAGTGTAAGAAGAAAAGCGGATTTTAAACAGAGATTTAGGCGTCGTATTCCATCCTGGCATCAGAAGGAAAATATTTCTCTCACTTGAGCCTCCAGGATGCACGAGATGACGCACAGGGAACTCAGTACTGAAGTTGTGACGCCTGTTTCATTTCGGATGACATCTTGCTCGGATGACTTGGGGTAAAAAATTACGGGAACTCGCGATGCAATTTGCATTGCTTCAAAGCTTCTTCGATGGATGACGCAATATCTTCATAGCCCTAGGTAAAAATGAATTGAACTATTTAATCTGAGTCTGAGTTCGGAGCGCTTGTTCTGTTTACTATCACAAATTAAACCAGAAATAAAACACCTTTCAGGTTTGAAGTTCATGAATACTACATAAAGGTATAAAAACTAACTTTTAATTGGACAGAAAATTAATTTTTCATCTACGATATTATTCAAATTTTTTTCAATGTTGTACTCATTATTTTGAGTTTCAGTGGGTCATCTGGAAATTAAATGATTCTATTGCTGGATTTGAAGCACCTCGTCCCCACGACCCTCAACGCCCAGCTGTATATGACGGCCAGTAGCGTACACAGAATCCTTTGCTTAATCTTAGTGTAAAGTCAGCCACAGAAAGAAATGTGTCTAGTGTATTTACAAAGTAAGCCATCGTGTGATGCTGCACCCAAATATCAAGCTCCCTCGAGACTAAAGTTGGAAATGGAACGGTGGTTTCTGTAAACATTTGCAGTGTTGTCTTTTCTTAGTTTTGAGATGTCGAGTTTCATGAGGCGACACACCGAGATGGCACCATAACAGCCGGCAAAACGCTGTGTTCGTTGAGCTGTTATGAGTATAGAACAAGTCAGGTAACACACACTCCATTCTTGTCGTGCTTGAGAGACTCTTCACAATGAGAGCCAAGGGAAATTTTTGAAATTACGCGGAAAACAATTTAAGACTGAAGACTACGTCCACTAATGCATAAAGTCAAATGCTAAATCATGGTTATTTTAACTGGTGATAATACATTATTCAAGGCTTCATCAACGTTCGTACTAAATTATTGCAAACATCAAAATAGAATTTCGGAAAGATTTTGGCCACCTGATTCAATGAAGAAGAAAATATTTAGTGGCTTTGAAATTACTTAGCGTCTTGTTTGGCACAACCCGCCCAACTAGCCAAAAGAGACTGCATAAATATGACGATGGACAGAACAGCAAGAATAAAACACGAAACGTGAAAGGATGAAAGAAATAAAAACAGACACACGTGCGATTCCAAACTTCTAAATTGACGTGACTTGTACATTAATCATAACTGAATTCATTGTTTGTATTCAGGGATACAACTGACGAGAGGGAATTCATCAAGGCACACTGACGAGCCCGGACACCATCATTACATACCCGTCTGAATAGAACTCAAGAATCCTGCACATCCCCCGTGGAGAGCGAAGTTCCAAAAACTGTGAAAGATAAATCCATAGACTCATGTGTTAAAGATGTCCGAAGCAATTGAGCAAAGTTAACTCATGGATAAAATATTGAATTATGTTTCCTATAAGACCAAATATCAAGAATGATAGCCCAAATCATTTCACCTCGGTCGGCTGTCCGTCCTATTTTCGATGGCTCGACGGAAAACTCTTGGCCAAATATGGGTCGACTTGTATACATCAGTCATTTTATCACGAGCGTAGAAAAAAATATTTAATATGAGCCAAAGCTCTAGTTGGTGGCTAAAGCAAAATATCCTAAAAGCTTTTGCTAATTAACGCTTCAGCACCTCAACATCACAGATCTTTTCTCCCGAGCCCAGACTTTGCATGAGGAATGACAGCCCTATCATGGTGCTTCTATGTGTTCAGTTATACAAACGCATTTCTAGTTTTGGTTTGTGGTGTACACGTCTTCAATGTACTCAAATATTTTATCTCAACTTACCCGTCTAATGATTCTGTTCTCAAACAGATGTGTTGGAAAACTCACCACCCAACTTTCATGTGTCACTCCGACACTTCATCCATCCTTTTCTGAAAGAAGCCGTCTTTTATTGGTGTTCTACTAATTCACTGATGATAAAAGTCTACTGTACATCAACATTTGTCAACATTAAACGACTGCTGTGTGTGAAATCAGACGTCAAAGCCGAATAAAAGTCACGGAGCGTCACTGGTGGGAGCGTTGGTGCCTTCCTTTTTATTTGCTTTTTGTTAAAATATGTTGTTTTGATAATAGGGTACCTACCAAAAAATATTCCCTGGTCGTGAAGCGTCCTTAGTCTCAGCACGATGTTCGAATGGAGAAAATTCTGCTAGGAGTCAAAAAGAACAAGGAAAGACTTCGTTGATGGCCCACATAAAATTTAAGGCGTTCGCTCGTTGCATTCCTACTAAGTACACGTGTCTAAAATAAGGTAAGGCTTTTGCACGTACAAACCTAATAGCTTTCGATATTACTCTCCCTTCATAAATATAAATATAAGTTGATAAACTTATCCCCTGGTGAGCAATTAATGACAATTTTCTTCACCAACATTTTGCTGACTTTGCACAACAGCAAATTGAGTTTAAGTGCATAAACTAAGCAAGTTATAGAAGTTGCCTCTTGAAACAATCCCAAAGAAATAGTCGATTGGAAAAATTCTGCACTAGAATGAACACTAAACATATCAAACTATGCAAGAAAAACTTAAGCAGCAAGAAAAAGTTAACATTTTATTTGATGCTAAAGCGGCTTGCGTGATGGTGAAGAACTCCGACGAGATAATAGCAGTAGTGAGTTCTTTATTCAGAGTATGATCATTAAAACTATGCAGTGTTACTTTCATTAGTTTGTTTCAGTTAAAATATTGACTACTATGCAGTGAGGGTGAATGAATTACTGATAGGGCGCTGTATCTATTACATATATAAAGCATTATATAAACAATGAATATGAGAGTAATATGCAAGATTATTAAAGCTCTGTACATGAAAAAGTCGATTAAGAGGAGCTGCAGAAAAAAGAGTTGCAAAAGTGTTTACACAAGACGAATATGAATAAAAAATTCGGTGGGGGGATCATCAGACTCTACAATTTAACAAAATGAGAGATAAAAATCCCTGATTGGATCATTGGAAGTCTGCAGGCTGTAGCAGCCACTGTCATGAGCTTCACGTCAAGGACTTGTAAAAATGCGTGGCGTTCTCTGCAATTCACCACACCAGAGACCACTTTTCCAGGCCTCTTCATCCAGTGAGCTGGAAGACATTGTAGACGTGAGTGAGCTGGACAAGCTGGCCAGGCTATTTGCTTAGCTGGAGTCTCGTTGACAGCCTCGGCAGCCAACAGCTTTAACAGAGAGTCGTGAACGAGTTTACTGTTCTTCTTCCTCATGCAACCAGGTTCGTAGAGGAAACACTTTGTTTAAAATCCAAAGCAGAGGAATTTTCTATGAATGCCCCGACGCCCTATGTCAAATATACGAGCTTGAAGAAACATTTGTCTCGGAGTATATAATCGGGTTGAGTTTTCGAATAAATTCTGCTTTTAATGTTTAGATTTCATATTAATTTTGCCATAAACACTTCTATTACTTCGTTGTTATGAATTTTAGTCACATTAGTTTTCTGTTTCCTTATTTTATTATTTCACTGTGATGGGTACTACATAAAAATACAGTTTTCAATACAAAAGTTTCATCTGTGAACTCTATTCTCATATTTGTTTTATAGATATTTCATACATCCTTATTAGAGCTAGTAAAATAAAGGTGTATCAGTCTCCTTTGTCATAAAAATTTCAAAATATCTACAGAAAGAATGCATTTAAATAATAACTTATCTCATTTTTGGTGTAAAGCTTGACGACCTAAACATCATCAGGCTGCTAAGCGCAATAATTTAGACCGTCATCTGTGGCCTAGGGATCACTCACCATGTTTTCAGATTTGCAGTGAGACACTGACAGCTTTAGTAATTAATTTACAGAGTTCACAGTGACGACCTTAAGTCCATCTGGTTAGTAATTTTCCTTGTTCAATTTTCGTAATAAGAATTGTTCAGTCAGTGCAGAAATTGTTGTTTGTATATGAAAAGAATACCTCATAAATTTATATTTTTTACTCCTCCATGATCAAATTTGATTGCAAATCTGCTATCTTTTCAAGTGTTGTGACAGAACATTCTGAATTCGAAGCTGAAATACAGAATAGTTTTGGTTTGAACTTCTAAAAAAACAACTGTCAAAGATGCTTTCAAATGGCTTCAAATTTTGTGACTGATAGTGAGTGAAAGTTTGCTGAAAGTCTGTTAATGAAAGAGCTTACGTCTGCCAAACTCCAATGGATGACTTTACTGAACGATCGGCGCTAGATAGAGCCCATCAAAACTAAGTGCACCAGTTGCTGCAGAACGCATCAATGCAGAAGAGATGTTTGATGAACGTGACTTTGATCACGGCCACATCCTGCAAATGGGACATCACTTTAAGCTACGAGTAAGTGCGTACCAAGTGGAATCCACTGGAAGTGAGAAATAATTTAATGCTTGAAATACTACGCTTGAGTAAGAAATAGATGCAGCGTACTACACCAATGCACTTGTATCTCATTTTTTGCTTTCTCTCTGATAATCAGCTTTACGAAGACCACGACTCTGTCTATATCGAGATGATACTTGATCAGATTTTGCAACATAGTATTCGGAATATTCCCTGCAGAGTTCACTATTAGAAACGTAAAGAGAGAGAGCAAAAACGCATTATTTCACGTTAAATTTTCCACCAAAGCTTTTATGTAGCTAAAAAAGAGTTATCATGTGCACAAGAGGTACTGCAGACGCAAAAATTAGGACATTATCGAGTAAAAACATTCAAACATTCATTTAGAAAATTCTTTGTATCAGTCGTCAACGCTCTATGATTGCGCTGAGCAAAAGCTGCTCGAAGAGAAGGAACGAAAATAGTGTGAACAAATCACTATTCAACCAGCATATTTAGCTAATTAATAGCACGTACACTGCAACCTAAAACCTGTTAAGCAAATTGGAAACATATTTGCCCTTCTGTCATGAAAAAAATCACTTTAGAACGAAATTATACATCTAACAATTTTTTAGCACGCGAGATAGAACTGTGTGTGTAGATACTGTGCATATCTTATGTAGATTTTATAGCATTCTAGCACCCTATACACTGTTGACATGTATGGGAACTTGTGAGCTCTAACTGTAATCATTGTCATACTTGGGACTCGTGCCTATACTGTTATTGGAGCTCGTGAATAGCCTAAAAAATATGCGTCAATACTTTTACTCCATATAGTTCTTCAAGAAATTTTAGTCGAGCCATTAGAACCCCGAAACTGCCTGGCATCAGCTGCACTCTGATAAACTCTTAGAAATACAGTGCCATAAATATTCTGGTCGGTCATGAACAGCGGCGTAAATCTCCCTTAAATTATGGCGACCTAACTTAATGAGAGAGATACATTGGCGGTATTAGCGCTCTCTGATTGTATCGGAGCTTAGTTGAATAAATGCTCGAAGTTTCTGATAAACGTCGTGTTAGGTTCACAGAGTTCCATGTGGGAAATAATTGTACGCTCACTGTGACGGAAATAACATTAAGCAACGATCTTTTTGGATCGTGTTGACTTCAAGGCACTAAACCTTCAAGAGAGCCGATGTGGGGGCGATAAGGTGGGCTGTATCAAATGAAATATTGGGATTGAAACTAGGACAAGGAGTGAAGGTGACGGAGAAGACTTTTTTGCAGTACACGAAAGGTGAATACGAGTATATAGAGCTTAGACTTGTTTTCAGCCAAGAATCTGGCAGCAGCGTGTGTAAAAATAACGTACTTTATTCTTATGGACAGTCATGAACTCTGCAAGACAGTTCAAAAAATGATTTTACTTTAAAGAAGAATTCAAGACATTTATGCATCATTTCTTGAGACCTATGTGCTGTGAGTCTCACTAAACCTAAATCATTTACAGTTTGGACGCACAGAGAGTCTGGAATGCAGAGGTCAATGTTGACTGAATACAAGTCTGATGTTTTACCTAAATCTATCTGGGTAAATTACAGGGAGGGCAAAAACTCCCGTATTCACCACTCAAGGGGATGCGCTAAAAAGGATTGTTCCTCAACGTGGGGACTTGGGGAGGGACTGAGCGCTCTACAGAGGCCAGTTAGGTAGCCTGAGCCCCACTGGTGAGAGGAGAGAGGAGGTATGCTAGTGGTGGCCGTTTTCATCGTTGGAGGTTCTTTCCATAATGCTATTCAGTGGTGCCTAGCTAGTATGTAGTCAGTATTTAAGCCTACATACGAGAAAGCTTATCAGTAAGCCGCCGCATTGTCTGGGGTAAGCGTCACAGTTGTCGTATGAATTTTCTTGTTGATTTAAACTTATGCCATTTTTATTTAGTTTGTCGGATCTAGTTCAGCAAAAACCTCTTGCTAATTCTTCAAAGGTGTTGTATTAAACTTGCTGGGAAAATGCAGCATATATTGAAAACTAACTGCACTCTAGGCTAAGTAGCAGACGCACGGAACCTCAACGAGTAAATAGCAGTAAACGAGTCTGCGCATTGACGACGGCAGACTGTTGTGGGTCACATTGATGAGAGCAGACTGTTGTGGGTCACATTGACGAGAGCAGACTTTTGTGGGTCACATTGGCGAGAGCAGACTGTTGTGGGTCACATTGACGAGAGCAGACTGTTGTGGGTCACATTGACGAGAAGCACAGCGCTGTTATTAGAAGCACAGCGTTGCATTGTAGCCCCGTGACGGCACCATGGCGTTGTGGTGCAGTGCTACACAAGCGACGCTGCTGCATAGCACAGCGTAATGGCAGTGTCGTGTCTGATGAAGGCAGCATGATGAGCAGCAACATCCATCATTAGCTGGTAATGAGACATTGTGATGGTTGAGTGCGTGCTGCGGCGTCCTGGTCATGGGCTCTTTGACAACCCGCAAACTGGCGCTGCAAAGCAAGCACATCTCTGTACTTTTTGTGTTATTGTTTCCTAGGGTTTTTATTTCAGTTTGCTGCGTATTTTACCTTACATGAGTGAAATTTTACGGTCTTACTGAACGTTTCGTAGGCTTAGAGTGCATGATATCTCTAAGAAAGTAACTTCTCTTGGCTTTGATGCATGGATTGCCTCAAACTTTTCTCTTTGCTTAGCTGAAATCAGAAACATCAAGGAAAGACTTACAGGACTTTTGAAGTCAAACACTGAAGATCCAGCGAATGGAATGAGTGAAGGGCACAGAAAATAACTTACGTTCTCAGCATTTGTAAAAAATGATACTAACCTTATCTCAGTGCTACAAACAAGGCTGTAAATAAATGAAGAGGATCTTATTTTTGCAATTTTTTATATATTTAGTTATATGGGTAATTGCAGCGAAAACAATTGACTGAATTGTGATTCCGAGCGGAGCAATCTTTTTTTGTGAATTTCTTATCCTCATGGATAAGCATCAACATTATATTTTTGGCTTCTGTCTAGAACCAAAATTATTATAATATGCACTTTTCCTTTTTAATTAATGGTTATGATTCTGAGTTCTTACAATCACAAAAAATATTAAATAACTAGAAAGCTCCGTGAGAAAAAACTCACTTGTTCTGTTTTCTTCCTGGACTGCATCCTGTTGTTGAGATAAGTTTCTTCTGTACTTTCTCTTTCTTTCATTTGCCAGTCGAGGCTCCTTTGTGAAAAAGTTTCCATATTAGAGGACAAGAAATATAATAACAAAAAATAATGTATTTTATAGTAATCCGATGCTGTTCATACCCAAATTACCCATATATCAAAGACGCGAATTTTTTACTTATTTTTCCTACACTACGTGATGCCAAACACAAAGATATAAATACACAACAGCTTTTAATATCTAGTATTGATGACTGATGATGATTGACGGTAAGTTCATAAACATGAGATATTCCCAACGATCTAAACTATCTTTAATTTTATTCTGTGATAAATTTGAAGACTTCTTCTAAGCTCACAAGTTTGCGAACAAGAGCTTGTGATTTCTTGCATAAAGTTCCAAGGAGCCAAATAAATAAGCAAAGCAACAAAAGCCCTCTTAAACCGTATTCAGGCTACAGAATAGCGCTTGATAAGAGACCTGTTTATACACAGAGCAAAAGTTTGCAGCTGAATTTGCACGGAGCGAAGAATGCTTGTCGGACGTTCATTTTTTGAAACACGTTCTCTAGACGCCAGTGCTGACGTTCTCCAAGGCAGTAAAAGTGTGCATCTGAACACCCAGAGGGAGTCCTTTTCATGCCAATGCGCTCTCAGTTCTCAGATTGCTCTTTTATCAGAAGTAAACAGGCGTATGTTTTGGCGACTTAGACTCGCCGCTTCGTCAATTTGGTTTAGTGAAGGACGAGGGTTTTTTGAAAATAGTACTTTACCAGTGTATTTTTGGTCATATGTAATGCATTTTCAAAATTTGATTTAGAAAATATATAATGTACAGGGTGGCGCAGAAGTTACTTCGCCCTTTTGAACATACATATATTTCACGATAACTAATACAGTTATAAAAATTGGTCACCACATATGCAATGAAAGAGGTAACAATATTCTTTAAATGTTCTCGTTTATTATTTAAACACAAGCGTATTCTACATACAGTATTTTCCATGATTTTTTTCAAAATACATATCTATAGTCATTCTGCTGATTTTGTCGATGATGTTTTTTTAATTCATGGAGAGCATTAGGCATTTTGATGTAAACCTTTTCGTTCAGGAAGAAATCTGGAATCGTTAGATCGGGAGATTGAGGTGGCCATGGAACGTCATCAAATCATGACATTAGACTACCAGAAAAGGCAGCTCTTGGTATTGACGTGGATTTTCTTGCTGCATATGGTGTTGTTCCATCTTGTTGGAACCACAAATTCTGCATGTCCAAGTCTTCTGGTTGTGACAATAAATATTTTGTATCATTTGTCCTTACACACACATTTTGTATGAATCTCAGTCTTCCAGAGCGTTCTTTGTCTACTGTAACGCCGAAATCTCTGAATGTTAAAATCATTGCGATGACGCAATGTTTGGAATGCTTTTGTTGATTAAATGTTCTTAAAAAGTTCCTACGTAATGCAACTAACGATCCATTGCATGAGAAATAACTTTCCACTATCTTTGCTTGTTAGACCTTGCTGTATTTTGGCATTTTGGGGATTTGATAATTGTGTAAATTTTGATTACAAAATATGCTTCACATCTCTATAATTAATTGATACAGGATGAAACTTCAAAAACTTCTCATTCATTTCATATGTAACGCAGCAACAGCTGTATTATGTGTCGTGCAATAAATGTTTAAAATGGTCAAGTGACTTTTACGGTGCCCTGTATACACAATATATGTATTGTGAAATAAACCATTTTTTCTGTTATTAGTCTTCTCCTACACGGCCATGTTATCGGTAGATACGAAACAGAATGAAAGTTCTGTATATACTTATAAAAATTATTCGGATTTTGATAGTCCCACAGATACACAAAAAATGTATTTTATTTCATAGATCCTTAATTTTATCACTTTCAAACCAAGGAATTTCAACAGATACTATCTGAGCCCTGTTCTCGGTAGATATGATACAGAATGGAAGTTATATATATATATATCATATATATATATATATAGATACATATATATATATATATAAATAAGTATTCATTTTAAACACAATAATTCGTCATAAATCTTAAACACATTCATCTTTATAATAATTTTAAAGTAGTCAAATCTAAATTGTGTAATTTCCACGGAAACTCTCCAGTAGATAATAATAATAGGAGCAATAATACTTTCTGTAATAAGAGAACAGTCTGTTTATCCGTCCGTCTGTCCGTCCGTTGTCATCCTAAAAACATATCAAGCTGTGTATATTTGAGACCAATACTGTCATCATTATATGGCCACTGGCTTCATTATCATGTCTCTATTTTTAGACTATACTAAATATAGTCTAAATATACTCTGAACGCTTCCTGCGATTGCATAACCGGTGCAAATCTTTACTTTGTACACATAGTCACTAGAAAGCTCTGTAAAATTTGTACCAATCCTGATTGACCAACCGTTGGGTCCCATCGCGGAAAATATGTTAATTAATGAAATATTAATTTGAGATTGACCCATGCATAAAGAACGGTCTAGTTTTAGAATAAATGCAACTAGTTGGGGACAACAATTACGAGGGCTGAGGCAAACGCAGGAATGAAGAGAAGTATAGAAGAAACACCAAAAGAAGTACTGAAAATGTTCCAATTTCTTTCATATTTATTCTATTTACTTCCTCTTTATGAATTTGTAGAACAAACTTTCATAAACAAACTTTATGAAAAATTTTATTTAATTATATCGTATGTGAGATCATTTTACAATAAGGCACTTAAACATACGAGTATACGTATTTTTTAAACATAGCATTGTATTTTTTTATAACTGGCTAGTCTCATACATGTTTTAGTAATAATAACATCTCGTAGTAATAATAACATCCCTGAGTAATAATAATAATAATAATTAGAACATTCTGTGGAATCCACACCGTCCGTTTTGCCGAATAAACTTGTAAAAGATGCTCGTGCAGAGTTTTTCAAACTCTAAGCACAAGATTTGTAAAGTATAAGGTGGACGTCAAGAAAATAAAATTTGTGTATGAGCAGATGTACAGGAACTAGAGCGATAGTCCGTCCTAAGATTTCTGAAAGATGTTGTGTTTAAGCTAAGTTTCATACAGGATTCTTGATTGTATCATTTTGTATAGAGGACAGGGAAGAAAGATTGAACTATATTTTATTTTACATTTTAATCAGGCTCCTGATTTAACTTCTCGTGTTACTGTGATGAGAATATGCATGGCCGCCACTGGAGACGAAATGGGCATCTTCAGGGCTATAAATGTCACCGTTGCAGAACGCACATCTCCTAGGTCTTCGATGATAATCAATCCAGAACCTTGTTCGAATAAGGTTCTCTCGTCTTGTATAAGATTTTAGAACAGATTAATAAATAAAAAAGATAAACTACGTCCTCGTATTTGTCCCCATAACTCATGCACATAATACCTTCATCAAGACTTTACCAGAAGGTAAAGATATTCAGTAATTGTTTCCTAGACGAATATGCAAACTATACATTCATGAGTGTTAGATTTATGACTGTGAACTCTGTATTATTATATTGAATTTTTATCAATTGAATGATACTACTCTAAGTAATTTCTTGCTGAAATGAATGGCACTTTCTTTTAAGAAGATTAATATCACAGAAGATTCAACCATTCTCAAGTAGGCTAAAATTGCCGACTGAACTCGTTTAGAAGCAACAAACAATTGTGCTTGTTTGTAATCGTAGATATTAATCGTTCTCTTAAATAGTTTCCTACCACTATAAAGTGGTCGTATTTGTATCATTTTCCTCATAATATGGTAATGTGAGCATGAAATCCATAGATAGTTGATAGGAAGACATGAACTCCGACCACCGGCAGATGTTCGTACACAAATACGGACGAAAACCTGGAAGAGAGAATCATCTGAAACTCAACTTGTGCGGCAGAATGCCAAGGGATGCGATCTGATTTCATTGAGGCGCTTGCGAGAACTAAAGACCAGCCTCAGCCTTAAGCGCTATTTAGTTAAGCATCAAAGGAAGCCCGAGCTAATGGAGCGCAAAGGAGAACTGTCGTTTGAGCGCTCATAGCTGCCGTGTGCAGGAGGCGGAGTGTACGCTCGAGCTCCTTATTTGCTTAGGAAGCTGCCGTGTTGTACATGGAGCGTGCCTCAGCCTCAGGGCAACTGAGTGGTCAGTTGCATCTGTCTGCAAATCCCTGGCAATTGGTTGGCCTTCTGGTAAGCAAACTGCTTCGATTAAAGCAATCAAGAGTGCTGCAGACTTGTTACAGGGACTTAGTTAAGATGCTTTCAGCACAATGAAATTTTGAACCTCAAGCTCTATCTTTTTTCCCGTGTGACTCCTAACTAGTTGTCGTAGTTATACTTCCGTTAAGTGAACGATTTGTCACTGTTTTATGCCGGACTTAAAAAAGTTTAGTAAATTAGTTTTCAACCTTGAAAATAAGATCAGCAGGGTCTATTCGTGGCTTTACTTCATCGTGAAACCTAAAGATAATTTGCTTTCGACAAGATGCGGTCTCTCAGAAATGATTTTTAAAAAAGCGTCTGTTTTGTATCAGTGATGCTATTTTCAAACAAATCGTTGGAAATATCACCTCAAATTATTAGGTTACTGGTTGATAAATTCAGAAACCAAGATAAAGTAAAGCATTGACTGAAAAAAGTTCTATGTAGAACAAATGTAACGTATATAAAAAGTTCAGACATTGCAACGTACTGCTAGTTAATCTACATAAACACTCCGATTTAATTAATGCGTTTTCTCTTTACTGCTAAATAAAAAGTTAATGCATCATATGCTGGTGTTACAACGCATCCATACAGAGTAAATTTGAGGGATAATGTCGGTCTTACGGCAGCGCGGTGTTGGCCAAATGATAGTAAACCGCAGGCCTTCATGTGGCGTTGTCTGTGTTAGCTGCAGTGCCTCCTCAGAGGGATCTATATGGTGCAGCAACATAACTTTCTTTTTTGATTGGACTTCCTTTGAAAAAAGGAAATGAACTCCTAGCAGACCGAACAACTCATGCTACCGCCCCAAGTCCAAGCACGTAATGTCGCTAAAAAGAGATAGGTCTAGTCGTAGCGTTGAAGAGATTATTGTATTGACGTTGGTTATTGCCTCCGTCAACAGCATGTTAGCAACTGACTAAGTGTTTGAGTTTTTTTATAGTTATAGCACGATATTGATATAAGATGATGTTGTAATTCCATGACGTTATTTAACTTCTTATAAACTTTTACAGTGCGAGGCAGGCGCATCTTGCACCTGACTTGCCACCATGATAAAAACAAAGAACTAAGCTTCTCAGTATTTCAATGAAAATTATTTTGATTTAATATGTCAGGTCATCCCATAAGTTCTGTCCGAATTTTCATTCATGAGGCACCCACTTTCCAAGTTTAGGAACTTTTCCAAGTTTTTGAAGATGACAATGAACAGTTGTACGGTTTGAACTGAGAACCATTGCCACTTCTTGCGCTGATAAACCAGGATTTTATTCAAGAGCTGCTTCAAGAAGCTTTTCATCAAACTCCACTGGACGTCATCTTCAAGGGTGAAATCTCCAACTCTGAATTTCGCCAACCATCTTCTGCAAGTTCTTTCATTCACACATTCCTCTCCATAAACTGATTGAATGTTTCTAGCCGCTTTGGCTGCTGAGTTTCCTTTCTTGAACTCATAAAGCATTATGTGCCTCAAATGATTCCTGGGTACTTCCATGTTAGCAGGGTTTTAATCAAACAAAATTGAATTTTATCATTCTTTGAAATAAAATTTGATCAGTTTAAATGCATTCAAGCATACAAACAATGTTGAGCTCCATTAGAGATCATGAAATACTCTTCAAATTTCGTTCAATTTTAAAAAAGGTAAAATTCGAACAGAACTTATGGGATGACCTGATACCTACTTTAGTTCATATTTATTCCTATTATTAACAGTTTTCTCCCACGCATGAACGAAGAACACATCATTACTCAATTTCTCTCATAAGGATAATGGTAACGAAATATTAGACTTTCAAGTATTAAAAAACTAAAGGAGTATCTTTAAAGAGCACTTCTATCATGTATGACTCAAATTAAACTTCAATCAAAAAACCAGGAAATATTTATGAGATCATAAAAAATTATTTCAACTCGTCTGTTTATTCATAATCAGAATTTGTGATTAAAAGTTTTGCTTAATGGAAATTACGCCAGACTGAATTATTATACAATATTCAAAAGAGTTTTCTAATTGCATGCAATAGTGCATTTGTTTTATGAGTTTCAATTGAGAGACTCATATGTTGCGAGAAGTAAAAAATTTCAAATCCCCATTTCGTTTCGAAAAGAAATCGAGTTGAACTAATATTAATATTTAATTAACATTAATAATAGGCTTCGCTCTTCTATATAGTCATTCAATAGTTGCTTGCTCTATTTTGTTCTTTGAATGAATTCATGTAGTTTCGTCAGTTGAATACATTATTTTCATATTGTTACTTATTAACTTTCATTGCTAAGGACGAGGCAATTACAACGTGTAGAATTACTTGATGCAGCTGCTACTGCGAGCAGCGGTTTCCACAATCATTCTGGTCCAATGATATATTAGTTATACCATACACACTGAAAACTTTTAATTATATATCATTTAATATTTTTTGTGTGATTTATTTGGCCACAGCACATTTTTATTGTTGTCAGAAGTGGAAGATGTTATTATGAGCTTCCTAAAACAATTTCATGTGAGTGGTACTAAGTTAGGCTATTGAGTGACGGACAGCCATTTTATCACTACTATATTATTTAATTTCCTAAATCTCTGTTAGTTCAGGAACAAAACACATCCAAATACTCAAGTGCACGTACTGTAATGTAGGTTTCTATCTAGTGTGTCCTGCCATTTACTTATTTATTCGCTCCAATGTTCACTGGATTTCCAGTACTCGTTTTGTACATGTGCATCTGTGCTGGCTGGACCGAATCTATTGAGTGTTTACAACTCTCATCTGCTCGATATCATGAACATTCATCTCTCCTCTTTATAAAATAATTGTATTATTGCGTTAAGCAAAATTTCATTTTACAAAAGGGAATTTAGTCTTCGCCTTTGAGCTGTAAAAAGTGGTGAGACTCGAAGCTGCCCATCAGCAGCGTCCTCGTTGGAAGTTGTCTCTCCCCGTCTCGCAGACGTGCTTATGTTGCCCCGCACCGCCTGGCATAGAATGAATAACTAAATGAATGATACAAACAATTCGTGTCAGTATTCTCCCAAACAAATAATATTCGCAACTCTGAGCCCTTCTTTACAGTGCTTTCCAAACATTACCAAGAAGCCCCCACTCGTGTTGTTAATTTTTCACCCACGGTGTTAATATCCACAAGATAGGCTTACTATACGTATAATCATACGATGTTTGTTGCTTGCTTGTTTGGTCCGTCTCTCTCACGTTCTAAAGGATTAAGATAGGAGAAAATTCATTTGGGTATACATGTATTGTAAGCATTGTATTTTGGATGCCAAAAGCACATCCTCCAATGTGGAAACTGCTTCGCAAAGCCCGCGTCCAATGGCAAATCAAATGAAAAATTCAGTACAAAACACGTAAATTTTCACGCGTGGGTCTACTAGTACATACGGCATGGGACTTTGGTATTTACGGCATGGTACTTGGGTATCGACCAAAAATGGGCCAAACGGCTCGTTCCTATTGCCTTATTCTATACTATTCTAGTTAAAACAAAACTTCCATTCTTTATCTAATCTACCGATAAGAAATAAAAACTGACAGAAAAAATGGAATACTTTATAGTGATCCAACTTCTTTGGTATCCACAATACAATGCTTACAATACATACACACCCGTTCTGATTTCAGTTCAATAATTTTTCTTCAGTAGTAGATAGGAAGTAATGGGACGGACACACACTGAGAGATAGACAGAGAGAGAAGGATGGAGATACACTGTCTATTGTACAGGGTGTCCATAAAAAAGTGTATCCACTGACCGCATAACAGTTTAATTCTTATTTATTTCTTTAGCTTTTATACCTTTAAAATGTTGTATGGTTCCGGTATCATATATAGAGGGTGTGGCAAAAGTCACATGATATATTTAGAATTAATTTATGCAAAAACTACTTGAGATAGAAACTTCGGGTACATTGCAAACGAAAGAAAGGGTTTTGGAGTTTTTATTTAAATAGGATATCATCTAAATGTCCACCATGTTGGTTTATGCACATGCGCATTCTTTTCGTAACAGAATCCATCAATTTTCTTAGCATCTCGGGAGCAATGTTGCGAATCTCTTGAGAAATGTTCTCTTTCAAATGTTCCAAAGTACGAGGTCTATTAATGTATACTTTTGAAGAATATTTAAGACCTCATATTCAAGATAGGAATATGTGGTTTCAACAAGATGGTGCAGCAGCCCATACAGCAAAGGAATCAATTCAACTTTTGAACACAATTTTCCCAAATCGATTAATTTCACGTTTTGGTGATAGTCCTTGGGCTCCTAGATCTTGTGATTTGACCCCTTTGGATTTCTTTTTATGGGGGTACTTAAATTCAAAAGTATACATTAATAGGCCTCGTACTTTGGAACATTTGAAAGAGAACATTTCTCAAGAGATTCGCAACATTCCTCCCGAGATGCTAAGATAAGTGATGGATTCTGTTACGAAAAGAATGCGCATGTGCATAAACTAACATGGTGGACATTTAGATGATATCCTATTTAAATAAAAACTCCAAAACCTTTTCTTTCGTTTGCAATTCACCCGAAGTTTCTATCTCAAGTAGTTTTTGCATAAATTAATTCTAAATATATCATGTGACTTTTGCCACACCCTTTACACACATCGGTCAGAGGATACATTTTTCGGGGACCCCCTGTATACTATGTAGGTAGGTTAAAGCCATTCAAAAACCGAAATATGTGTTGCGGGCACTCAATACTTTCAACTCAACCGATTTGTTGCAGTCATTTTTGATGGTACAGGGATACTATTGATGATAGATCTCAAGTAGTATCCTCGATACGACTACTCCATTGTTCATTTTATCATTGGAGACACTACATAGACATCCAATGAAAACGACTGACTCGGTTAGAAACTGAGGGTGGATGCTAAAGGAAGTGGTAAGTCTGTTGAACTAATCAGTGGTGTGTGTGGAAGTGGTTAGGTCCATTGATCTAATTTAAACATAAACTACGAAAGATGGTGTGGTTGTACTTTTATGGATCCTCTTTTAAAATCAGGTTCTAAACAAGGAATCTGAATTTTGAAAATTGTTCTCAGATTAATGCTAATTCTCCTTGTAAACTACAGGGCGCATCCAAAAAAGATTCCGTGCTCATGAGGCAGCGTTTAAGGCTTTTGGCATTCAAATTACTTTTTGATTATCAGACCGACGCGTGAGGGGTCGTCGAGGAGAGCTTGAGGGGCTCACGAGCAGCAAGAGGGGGACATATAAAGCAGTGCACCTGGGAGTCTTTTTTTCACTCATCAACATCTCGCTTGGCAAGACAACTCATCAAGAACCTCCCAGTCACAAAAGACTCTCTTCGAATGGTATCTCACTGATACTGCTGAAAATAAGTGTACTAAATCAGAAGTTCAGTTCCTAATTGAAAAGATTGCAAGAAATGATTATTTGTCAGGTCCGTGACAGCGATTAATATATTCTCTTATTACGTGCAGCAGGATAATAAAAGGCTATGTCCAGAGGTTGTTTTACTCTTCCAATCTCAGGGGTGTTGCTCACCCAAACACAAGTTACAGGTCTATGACAACAACTGTAGGAACGCCCTGCTACGTGCGGCCGATGCTTAAATACTCCTCCCTATCTCTAGCTTGGTATCCGGTGGTTGATAGCGGTCACCTTGAACTTTCTCCACTGACATATTGAACGCAAAATATGCAGCACGAAAATCTGATTTTAATTTTCACAACTTCCATTCTCTACTTTAACACATTGACTCCGAAGTGGTACATATGTGTACCACTTAGGTTAGGTTCTGTAATTTTTTCAGATCCTTCTAGTGACTAAGCGTACAAAGTGAAGTTTTACACCAATCAGGCAATCGAAGGCAACGTGTTAACAAGCTGTGGTTATAAGAGTACAGCAGATTGGCACATTGGCTAATATTTTTCCCCAAAGTACTGAAAAAGACACTGGAAAGAGAAGGTGGAAACTGGATTCCATAAAAATACGGTTCACGTGAAAAACAAATCAATAACTTTTTTAAAAACTATAAGATACGACAATAAAGTTTTTGCTCAAGTTTTCAAGAGCTTTCAAGAGATTAAAAAACGTAAAGATAATGATGTGCTCGTCTCTATTTCTATGCATTGAATACATGAACTGCATTCGTCAGTGCAACGACTGGATTAATAATAATTACTACGTTGTGTAGAATTGTTTTACATCGCACTACAGAAAACAGTAATTTTTCTCATCAAATGAGGAATTTCCTAGAACTTTAGACCTAGTACGTAATATTGTTTCAATACGTTATCAAAATTCATAGATAATGTTCTTTTCACAGCTTGAAAAATTAGACAGCGCTGATAATATGTTGAAAAGAATTGCTTCACTTTGTAATGAGCTGTGTGTAACCATTTATTAAAAGAAATATTAGAGAGGCTATCAGATACCTATTACAGGGTTCAGCTTCTGATCAACCTACGCATGTTGATGCCCTGGAAAAGCAAATCAATTTTTTATTATAATTTGAGGATTTTATCTCAAAATAAGCGATATGATTCGGTTGTTTTGAAGAAAGCAGCTGAATTCATATTCATACCGCATTTATTTGAACGTGAAAAACACATTTTACAAGTTAATTTCGTGTAGCAAGCAAATAATACTAGTTCTTTATCGACAATGTTCATATTCTGTGAAATCACGAGCACCGGTATGCCTGAAAACAAGAGTTAATAAAAGTATGTCAATGAACTTTCATCGAATTTACACCGAGTCTTTGAATTTTTAACATCTAAACTTTAGCCAACCTTTTATCAGACTTTGAAATCACGAAAATAATCGGCAAAGCTTCATAGTAATTTTTACCGTTTGAGATTTGTGTTTTAACGATGGGTTAATTAAAACTTGGTGTTTTGAAAAGTTCTAAGATTAGGCTTGTTCGTTAGCGATTATGAGAGAAGTGGAAGAGCTTCCTGTGACTCAAAGTTCCAAGGAAAGCAAACATGGTCAAGCACCTTGTTAGTGAAGAAATATTTGAAACTATGGCAGTGTCATTAAATAAATTTGTGTTTCATACGTTTCTTGATTCAGAAATCAACGTTCCCTATATCAAATCTCGAGTCACCTATTTCGTAATGGAAGAAGATTGGCAAGAGAGCATCGCTTTCTGGGTTAGCAAAAGACACTCATGCAATTTTTGGTCAGTTCAATTCCTCACAGTTCGAAAATTTGGGACAAATTTACTCCAGAAAAACACCAGTTTTTAAAAACCGTTTTATAGATGGAATATAGAAATAATTTGAAAAAATATAATATGGCTGATGACACACATTTAGAGAAGTTTTAATACACGTTAAACGAACTAGCATTTAACTGAATCACTCTATAGGCCAATTGAATGTTCTGGCTTCCTATCCAAATTCTTACACGAGGTTTAAGCACATTTCACAGAAAAGATAGAAGGGAATCACACACCCAGTTTACTGACTTGAATTCATAGCCTGATTTACACATATGTACAGTCCTAGCGTTGGTTCATCGTCCGGTTCACACGTGTTCTATTCTCATTCGTTCATTGCTTGGTTCATACATGTAGTATTAACATGTACGCACCGCCAGATTTACAATCGCTGCATTAATATAGGTTCATTGTATTTAAATATACTCCTCGAGAGCAAGACCGTCCTAGCGAGAACCACCTTCATAAAGCTCCGTGGCGGCTGGGTGGGTCGATCGGAAATCGATGCCCTCGCTGTTCATTTCGGGAGATGACGCGCTGTGTCGCGGACTGCAGATGGAGGTAAGCTTACAATACAGGGCGCGTGTAAATCAGGACCGAGCTATTGGGACCAATAAGCCAGCGGTGTTCGCCTTCTGTTAGAATATAATGCAGGTCGCCCACCTGTCTCCACGGCTTCATGCGGTCTCCAGCGCAAATCGATATAAAGTGCCTATAAGGTTTCCTAGATAACTATTTTTAAATGATAAACTAATTTTTTCTAGGCTTTCAAGGTTTAATGAGTTGAAAATACAACTAAATTAGTATCAGGTAAGAAAGGATAATTTCTCCGCCTGTTTTCTCATTAATAGTCACACAATTTGAGTACCTGCCAGATACTTTGATTTTAAATCATTCCATTCCCAGCAAATAATTCCAATTGGGTTATTCGTCTCCTGACACTTGCCATTACGTTAAGATGAAGTGGGAGGCTGGGGCTGGCTGGCTCCATCAGAACGGACATGGGAAAGGTTTCAAAGGGTTGACCGACTTCATTATGAGGACATCAGATGGACTAGAAGTTATGGACGGGGTTCAATGTAGGGGCCATGAGAAGAGCCTGGAGCTGCAAAGCAACTTTATTGCAGAAGGTATGATAAAGATAACGAGGCGTAAACTGGTGCTATCAGAGTAAACTAGGGAATGACTCTGAGGTGTAGGTTACTTTTTTTCTTATAGAGATTCCACATGGTTCTGAGAAAAGATTGTTTTTAGGTTTTATTGTTTTGTTTTTCGTACTCGCTTTGGCTAAATGCTGTTGTAAGGGTAAACCAATAAGTAAAAGCTGCTCTGATGCACAGTGTTAGGATGTTTTGACTCTTTTGTCTCCAAAGAGCTGATGTATGTGACTGGAAGCCATTGTTATCGTTGGTTTTATTATCGACTACCAGCTCCTTCTCCTCACACCATGTCCCGTTAACGTCGGGGCGGCACCAAGTTATATTAGAGTTTTTTTGCTCTAGTGCCCCTTCATTGCATGTTGTTTTAAATAGAATTGTCACTGACGTAAAACTTGTTTCATTTCTACTGACATCACGCGAGAGTCGAGCTTGTTTTATGGAAACCAGGAAAACAAACACTAATCGTCCAACTTCTTGTGCAAGCCTGGCGGCTCAAGCGATGGGATGATTACTGTTGACTCCGTCAAGCAGAAGCCTTCTGATGTCAGCGCCTTCAGACTTCAGTAATTTCAGGCAGAGGGCAACATTACCCATCAGCCTGAAGAGGCGTGTAACAGCCAACTGTCCAGTATAATACAAGTCTTAAAAGCTTCCGTCTGCTTGATGAAATGCCGTTTCTGGGAATATGGTTCAGATGTTTTGCGCCCTCCAGAAGAACTTCAAAAAGTTATTGAAACTAAAATTTCCGTGAGAGTCAAAGGGTTAAATCACTCAATACTGAAAAACGGATAGAGTACAGACAAAATCTTATAAGTTATAGAAATTATTGTCAGCTTGGGTATTGAATTTGGAGGAAAGAAGTTAGGGGGAAAGGGTCCAATAGGAGTATTTTTATGGAATATTTAACTCTATATACATTACCCATCATTTCAACTGAATTAATTGCTACTTGCAATGCCTTAATGACAATTTCATGCTGATTAGTTTTTATTTCTCATTGCTAGCTGCATAATTTGTACGAAGGAATTGTCATTTCAAACCGATTATATCATGAAAATATCTCCTACCTTTATGAAGATGTGATGTCAGAAAGCTATAAGCTAATCTTATTACTTACTTGAATATCAGTTCTAGACTTCATTGGTTTTCACTACCTACTCAAAACAATTTTTGTTCATCATTCATCACTGTATAGATTAGAAAAGGTCTTGATTCAGCATCAAATGAACAACAACGAAAATTATCCAAAATAAACCATAAATAGTGTAGCACATGAGTGTAAATAAAAGCTTTAATAAACAATACAACTGCTCAGAAAAACTACGTTTCATACAAGCCTACCACAGCACTGCGTTCCATTTTGAAGTTTGAACTTAAATTTTTTCTCACGGCAGCATTTGTTGGACAAAAACTCATTTCAAAGTATACCAAAAACTGCCAGAAGCCGGTCACAAGGTTACGTTGTTGAAGTTATCTTATTACTTCGTTTTTTCTCTTTTTTCCTTCTTGCGAGCTGATGAAGCAGCCCCGTTTATTGAGAAGCAACGCATTTACTCAGGTGGTCAGAGGTTTAAATCACATGAGCGCCACATGAACAGAGGACTCTTTTGCTCCACAACAGCTCAAGTGGCGGCTCTAAATTTGAGGAAGAAATTAAGAGGGTTATGCTCGTAATGAGCTTTCAGACACACGGAAGCTCCAAACAATTTGTTAGCTCATTTTTTCCTTGTAATTTAAAGTCGAAGCTACGTCTTGTTTTAAGATTGGTGGCTTAGACGTTTGTGGGAAAAACGACCCTGGAGAGAGCTTACTGCCCGTTTCTAGGACACTTCGAATGATGAATGTTGACGTATATGAG
>VCRD01002092.1:82352-94265 GCA_006783055.1 Trinorchestia longiramus
TCCACGATACGTATCTCTGTGTGTAATGCAGCAAATGAAACTCAAGTATTTATATCGAAAGTTACTAATGTTTTAAAGTTCGCTATCAATCCTAATCTTAATATACTTCACGTGCAACTCACATTTTTACAGCTATTATTTACCTCATTGGTGAGAGATAAAAGTGGAAACAATTTGATGTGACTTGACATTTTTATGGAGAACATTTCTCTGTACTTAATGCAAATAACGGACATAAAATTGAGTTATATTTTCGGAATTGTGATTTTCTTGAAAATAGTTTTACAAACGTACCTTACTTATGGGCCACCCTGTATAATAGACGCTCTTATGAATTTAGATAAGAGGAAATTTCGTAGGATATACATGAATTGTAAGCATTGTATTGTGGATATCAAAGGCACATCCATCAATGGGGAAACTCTTTCACAAAGCCTGCGTTCATTTGCAAATTAAAATGAAAAATTTAGTAAAAACCGTGATTTTTCACGTGTGGATCTAGTAATTTTAAAAAGGTACTTTACTTATTGGCCACTCTGTGCAAAGATACCTCTAATGTATCTAGGATACAAGCCTCGAGTGAAAATACCACAAATACGATAATTGGAAGATGCTGCTTCTAACGTAAGTAATTTTCGAGACAAAATAGTGAAAAGAAACATGCCTCATTTGAAATAAGTAGGTTTAGGAAATTGAGACAGAATACAACAAACATTCTAAGGGTCATTGAGTTTTCTTGTGCTCTGAACTGAGCATTAAGATGTTTGAAAAATTTGAAAAACAGTGATAAATTGCATCATCACATCTTGTTTACCTACCATATGTTACTAAATAAGTACCAAAAATCCTTTGATTGAGGAGTATAATCAGGAATGTTGAATTCTAAAGTTTGTAAAAAATCAACATCAACCCCCCGATTGTTTTTAAAATGCTTATACGACTTCCTTTATCTTATAATGACGGATGTATGAGCAAAATATAAATAAATAGCATAATGAAACTCAGCTGTTTTCTGTCTTAGTCTCTCCGAACGAGAACTATTTGAAGACAAACTTTTTATTTCTATAAGATGGCCTGAACTAGTTGGTTGAAATTTGAAATTTTAAGAAATTCTTGCTTGAAAAGATATAACATATAACGAAGTCTTCTTCATATACAAGGAAATATGCTCTATGTATTTGTACAGTAATGAAACCTTAAAATGTGAACACAAACGCGTCCACTGATAGGCATAGAGAGGAGTCACAAATCACAGCGAAAAAAAAACATCAAGCCCTATCTATGACAGGAGAAAATTTTCTCTGCCCTAATCTACTTGCAATGTTCTCCAGTTTCAGAATCAAAAGCAGACTCTGACAGCCAGGAACGAGTTATTACAGAGAAGGATGGACCCTGAGGCAAGGATACGAGCCCTCATAGAGAGAAATGAGCCACCATGGTTAGAGACGGGCCTTCAAAGATAAAGCACCAAATTTTTTGGGTCACACACAACGTGAAATGAAGTTAAAAGTCCAGCAGAAGTCGGAAATGCTCGTTTATCTTAGCTGAGTTGCCGGCATCAAACTTTTGGCAAAGCCACGAGTTTTTAATGGAGGAGCAGATGAGGAGAGAAGCAGCGACTCGGCTACTCTCGGAGTAAGTACTTATTCTCTTTCAGGAACTTACTCGCTCTGAGCTAAGAACGCGTTGAAAAGAGAACAATTCAGAAAAAACTAAGAAACGTCATCTAATCTAATACTAAGAATGACCATTGTGTGTTTATATATTCATTTATTTATGTATTTATTTATTATTTACCTGTTTCGTGTCACTTTCAAAAAATTAGAGAGATCCAGAGCCTTATATACCCGAGTCCGTATCGTGGATACGGAGTTCGACGGGGTATTGCCCTATGATTCGGGTACATTGTACCCGAATATGACACGAATTGCAGAGTCAATTGCAACAGTAGAAAACTAAGTGTCTTAGTTTTCACCAGGAATGCTGTCATTAAAGAAATACTCAATTAAAACGTTTGTCCTTTGTAAACATATATAAAAATTAATATATTGCATTGCGTTTTTATATGTAATTTTATTTAATATCTTTCCAACAGTATTTGGCATCCTTTATGATGGCACGGGTATTATCACAAAATCTCTGCCGTCATTTTCGACGGCTGGGTACACTAGTTCTTGTATATTGCTTAAGAAGAATCACACACTACGCGCAGAGCAGTTTACTTAGGAATGCTTTACAAGTTTAAACACTAGTTAAAAAATTTGCATTGCGAAGTAAATATTGCCAAGAGATGGAGTACACTGCAGGTGCCTAGAGACGTAACTAATGGTGATGAAATAACACATAGTGCACGCATAATTCGTACAAGTAATTAAGAATCGGTAAATTATGCATACACTTTGTATGTATACATCATCAACAGAGTAGCTGAGTCAATGGTCGTTCAATGCCACTATTACTCGTAGCTGACAGCCTGAGATCTAAATCTCAGTTGTTGAGCTCATTCAGTGAAATTAAAATGTAAAAAGGGCAAAAAATATAATGGAGTGAGAAGATTGCCTAGAACAAATGATGGTAAGTTACATTTTATAGCTCTTTGTTTCGTATTTCTCTTTGTGTTGACAATTATTAGTGATAGAGTAGTAGTAATTATTTTCTCTGTGCATATTTTTGTGGCGTAAGAAATCTTAGTTCACTCCCAATGATTTGAGACTATTGTTTTTTTACAGCGTATGTAATCTGAGTAAATTGGTTATGCCTTTTATTTATGAGTGTGACGCAAGCGCCATTACGGATATCTTTGCTATTCATGTATATTCATGAAAATACAATCATAAGTTCTATGGACAACAGTAATTGTGGTATTCTAGGTATTCTCGAGTCTAGGGTAAAAAACGTATTTCACAATTTGCTTCTGGAGGCGCACAGCACAGATACATCACAACAGTCTGCATTTTCTGTAAAGCATGAAGTCCCCAAACTTTTCCTTGAAGTTATTAAAGAAGAGTCGTTAATACAAGGGCACAAGAGCGGCTTTGCGGTGTGTTGCAGGCTGTGGGGAGCACTAAGCAGGCTCTGCCAGGCCCTTTACTTGCCCAACAACCAGCACCGCGAAATGTCTTTTTTACAGCTCTTGTCTCTATCGAAATGGGAACAACTCGCTCAACACAGACAAAGAATGAGTAATTCGTTAGAGCTTCCGGATGGCTTCAGAGACAGGAGTATTTTCCTTTTCTTTATTCCAGGAGTAAAATGGGATAAAGGTTAGAATCTTCAAGTGCACAGACGTATATTTCTAGAAATTTTTGTCAGAATTTAAAAGAACTAGTAAGTGATCGTCCTTAAATTATGTCTTTGTGTGTCTTACTCGTTTAGAGGCACTACGCCAGCAATCAAAAATAAAAGCGAAGGTCTTAATAAATAGTGGATTTATTATTACTGAAAAAGAAAAAAAGGAAAAAATCCTCCTATAACGCAAAATGTCTCAGCATCCAACCACATCATTAGTGATGGAAAAACTTTTTGTTATTTATCGAAAAAGAAGCAATGGCGAACAGATGATGCAAGCAGATTAAAAAGTAATAAAAGCTGTAAAAAATTTGTTTTCAATCTGTCGAAAAAATAAAATACCTATACTCTAAGGGTAGGTTCTTTGACGTACAAAAACTCAAAAGCATTAGAATTACTAGGTGCAGAACTAAAGCTCTTGAAAACGTCATTACATATGCAAGCTTTATGCCTGACATACATGTATGTGTGAGTTTCAGAGTATTTAGGGTGAAGGAGCCTTGTGTTAGTAGTGTCTAGTGATGTTCTGGTTACAATACGTCATATGATACTAATACACGACAATCTGCAACACTCAAAACGCTTACAAGCCACAGACACGAACATTTCGGCTGAAATCAAATCACTTTTCTTCTATTTCCAGGGAGTGCTCACTGTGTACAGTTAAATTTAAACTAAAGTACTAAATGCTTACACCATTCATTTTTTCAATCCTTTAATAAAAAACTGTAAAGTAAAAAGAACTTATTATTTCAACAGCGATACGCTGTTGGTTTACTACAATTATTAAATCTGTCCTCAGTTTGAGAACTAAATTTAAATTCAAAGATTATTGGTAAAGCTCAGCCTTCACGTTACTTGAACATAAACTATTATAAAATGTTCTTATTGAGGTAAAGAAACATTCTTTATTAACAAAAAGTAGCAATTCTAATGTTACTTATGTGAGACTATTAGTTATTGGATCGTACGCTGGCAAAATGGTCGCTTTATTACGTGTACGCAAACTTATTGGTGTTTGTGCGTGATGATTGGTGGACGCGAGTGCAGTTGTTACTATTTCCATATTTTCTTCAATCCTTAGCAGAGGTTAGCAGGGTAGTAACTGCAATTATAATGGTCACTGTACTCTGATTGCAGTAATTTTCACAGTCTCTTGACTAGTCGTACCCGGCCTGTTGTACTTCGAATCTGATGCCTGTGCGTGGTTGATGTTTGACCCTGGGTTTCGGGTACCAAGAATAGACCCTTAGAATCAATTTTTTGCGAGACTCAATTTCAGTCTAGATTCGAAAATACATAAATTAATTTGTTAGTGGCCAGGGTTTCCGGTTGCATTTTAAAACGAAAGGAAAATTCAAATATTCAGTTATGATAATACACCAAATTCACCAAACTGGTGCTAGTAGTTTATACCAACACGAAATGTTTTTGCAAATAGGCTTTTGTTTCCATCTCACAGACTCCCAAAGTCTGCTCACGTTCAATGCATTCTTTGCCTTTATTTCCTGGCTTATTTGTTTCCATTGCGCCAGCGACCGAGACAACAGCCAAAGCTGCAGGCTTGTTGTGTATAAATGACGCTTTGTTTAAGACACAATTGTGTCCGACGACTGCAAAAACAGTAAATTTAAACCTGAATCAGCCTCTTGTACAAGTAGATGAACTTATACTTTTGGTTATGATAAATGAAACAACAAGTTATCAAAACTTTAGTGCATTCTGGAGAATTGCTCCTTCTCTTTAGTAATTTTATTTGATGCAAAAATTTCAGTTCGCTCGTGCATTGAACAAATATATACAGCATTTTTTGTTCACTTTATTTTAGGGAGAAAAAGGCTTTAAAAATGATAGCTGACAGAGAGCAAAAATTTACGTAACAGGAGTATGAAAAACAAGTAACTGGTTCATTAATGTTGAGTAGAATGATAACCTTGTGCTGTCTTATGTCAAACACATATCATACAATCTACAGTATAACTGTTCAAAATCGTACTCAAATATTCCAGTTAGAGGTACAGAAACACAAACCAGAATTCATCTAGAGTATTTTATTTAGTTCTCAGCGATTTCTCTCGATTCCTGTATAATATATTATAAATTACGCAGTCCTAAACACTTGTTAAATTCCACCGTGACTGAATTTCTTATGGAGAATAAGAAATGCATTTTGCGTCGTTACTCTTCCTGAATCTCTGCTCGTGTAATGTGATATGTCAAAAACATTTTATTACTTCTTATAACTCCGTACTCCAATCATCGTCAAAATCATGAGATTTTACAAAATATGCGTAAAACTCCTGCTGAACTGAACATGTTTTCAATAAGGAGTTGGTTTTCTCGTACCGCTTTTCAGCACTCCCATTATTCATGGAATAAAGTCCTTCAACTTCTGGATGACGTATAAAAAACCTTTAACCATGCCTCCAGCAGAGTTTCCTGCTCCTCTTTCACAGATGCTGCCTAGGAACACCAACTTTAAAGATGTTTTCAGCAGTTCAACACGCTGAACTGATGCTCAGTTGTACTGAAAACAGGCTTTGTGTGAGCCAGAATTGGATATCTTCGTAGGGGTTAAAACCAACGGGTAGCTCTTAATGGTACTCAGAAGTGCCGTAAGAGAGGAATTGCTTCGTAAATTTGACAGCTTAAAGCTATAGAAATGATAATTGCTAAGTACTAGTTGAAAGTCGATAGCTGTATTCAAGTTATTTGGAAAGATTCTGTCTTCCACCACTCTTTACCAATTGTAAGATGTTTATCTGTGTTTGAAATAAGCCCTGACGACGACCAATGGCAATTTTTTACGATAAAAAGTTGAATCTTTAGACTCTTGAAAAAATTTACGGGTACTATTTGACTCTGTCATCATTAATTTTCATTTATTATCAACAACAAAGAAAATTTCCCTTCAGTTTCAGAGCCCCTGTAACACAACACAGCTTCTCGAGCGTAGAGATCAACTTTATCTTGGAACAACTCTGCTCGAAGTCGCTACCTCAACTTCAGGCCTGTAATGACGGTAATTAACGGTCTTTATCGAACTAATTTCATCTGGATTGTTGAGTGAAGTTAAAATTGCTGTTAATAAGTTTAAATTTAAAATTAAATAAGGATTGTATTATGAACCTGCAGTTTTTACTGCAGCCAATGTTAGGCTTTAATTTGGGATCAGCGTTAGGGTAGAATTAAGGTTCACACTAAATCAGAATTAGAATTCAGCCTTCTCAAATAAGAGGAATGAAATTAATGGGAGAATTTTGTGTACGGCTAGAGTAAAAAATTACGTTGAATGAGATTGAATTCGGTAAGCTACGAAATTTCTGCGCTTGACTTATTTTATTTCGTTGTATAGTTCATTAATTTTATAGTTCTGCTTCAACAATTATTGTTTATTTTCAAAATGTCTTTCGTAAATCTGGTACGAAGAACGGTCCCTTTAATCACTCAATTAGAGTATTACCAGTTTTCACGATGAGTTCTCGTTTTAACAAACAAAATTTACTTTCAATAATTGTTCGTTACAATATTAGTAGCGTCTCTGTTGTAGTGGTGTACTGTTTTCGCTCGTATCTCTATCAATTGATTAATTTAATTTATTAGTTTTTGGACGGAGTAATGACGCTCGGTTGTTTGTGTCATCATTTGTTTAATAGTTAATTTCGTCTCGATTTAACGAATCTCTTACGTTTATGAATTCTGTCCTTTCACTGAAATAAATTATCTTTGCATCAATAATACATTTTGAACTATGCATAATACATTTTGAACATAGTTTAAATACGTAATCAAAGCAGTCACCCTGCGGCTGTGCACTAATGGTAGTTGCCTTGAATCGTATTCTGTATACATGACAATCCTTTGTAAATATTTATAGAATTCTGAGTTCCTCTCGAACACATCTGCTGAAAGCTTCTGTTCTGTCAGCTACTACGGAGACTTGGCGATCGTCATGACTGACGATTCATATAAGAAAGAAAAAAAAACTGTTGTTGTAGACAGTTGTTATTTTAGGCCTTTTTTCTTTCCTTTTTTAATGGCAAGTCCTGCAGATCCTGCAGCTGCCTCTTGTACGAACATTACTTGTGATTATTCTATTTATCTCTCTAATTTTTCAATCTTTGACCTACCAACGGTCATGGAAGAATAACAACAACAACTTTTCACACGGCGACAGTGACAAAATCCTAAAAAATCTAATCTTACTGATATGGGCAACGGACAATTTCTTCATTATGTTTCATGTAAGTAATTTTGTTAAAGCCAAGCGCTGGTAACATTATGAGATGGTATATATGTATTCTTTTCAACATCTCTCATGTTTCCGGGTCTGAGACTCGAGCAAAGAGCTTCAAAACAAGCAATAACAGCGCCGCATGGATCTTTCTAAGACTTTATGAAGGTCTGGAAGATCATAAAAAATGTTTACATCTCGCATCAAATGAACGTTAAAAAGTAGTCACTGAGTATGAGATTGAAATTTGCAGTAAAATACTTCCAAACTGGTGTGCGCTGGCATCATTCCTACAACAATTTGACAGAGATATTATCGTTGTTTTACATTCAGGGCTAAACAGTACATATACTTCAACAAAAATTACAGTTGCTCACACTGTAACTTGTACACACTGTATGGTCGTACTGAGGAACTTTTATGTCAATAAATATGCGAACACTACAGTTAGCTATTGTTGCTGAAATAAAGTTGCTGAATTCAACGTCTAAAGAATTCCTATTCCTAAAGTTTTGATTGCATCTGAACATTAATGGCTTGCAATTTTTACCCAACGTAGCACACATGCGAAATTTCTTCAACATTATATCATCCAAAATATTCCTGAACTGCTAATCTTCAAAAAATAACTGTTTTGCTTAGAAGAATAACTTGTGTTTTAAATAATAACTCTTCTGCCGCAAAAAATAGCTGTTATGCGCAAAGAATGACTGTGGGGATTGAAATAACGACTGTTATGCCTCAAAGAATAACTACTATACTCAAAGAATAACTGCGATGCCACTGAGAATAACAGTTAAACAAGGTATGCTGCAATGGTGCTTGTAGAGCTTTTACAAGGATGCTAAATATCAACTGGATCCTGTAGTTTCGTTTTTCCCTCTTTGATGATTACGTTACTTAAATTATGTCGAGATGATGCCCATATTAACCATATTTTAAATAGCTACAAAGCTCTCAATGAAGATATATTTTATCCAAAATATACAGGAATTATTTACGCAAACGTTTATGCATGAAAATAGGACTTTTGATTCTAAATTCGCGTATTGTAATCGAAAGGCAGTTACGGTGAGAGGCAGTTAGAGTGATATTATTTAGCAAAGAAACGTGCGCTTTCATTTTTGAAATTTTTCCCTTCGCCTCATATACGTCAACATTCATCATTCGAAGTGTCCTAGAAACGGGCAGTAAGCTCTCTCCAGGGTCGTTTTTCCCACAAACGTCTAAGCCACCAATCTTAAAACAAGACGTAGCTTCGACTTTAAATTACAAGGAAAAAATGAGCTAACAAATTGTTTGGAGCTTCCGGGTGTCTGAAAGCTCATTACGAGCATAACCCTCTTAATTTCTTCCTCAAATTTAGAGCCACCACTTGAGCTGTTGTGGAGCAAAAGAGTCCTCTGTTCATGTGGCGCTCATGTGATTTAAACCTCTGACCACCTGAGTAAATACGTTGCTTCTCAATAAACGGGGCTGCTTCATCAGCTCGCAAGAAGAAAAAAAGAGAAAAAACGCAGTAATAAGATAACTTCAACAACGTAACCTTGTGACCGGCTTCTGGCAGTTTTTGGTATACTTTGAAATGAGTTTTTGTCGTACAAATGCTGCCGTGAGAAAAAATTTAGGTCCAAACTTCAAAATGGAACGCAGTGCTGTGGTAAGCTTGTATGAAACGTTGTTTTTCTTAGCAATTGTATTGTTTATTAAAGCTTTTATTCACATTCATGTGCTACACTATTTATGGTTTATTTTGGATAATTTTCGTTGTTGTTCATTTGGTGCAGAATCAAGTTCTTTTCTAATCTGTACTGTGATAAATGATAAACAAAAATTGTCTTGAGTAGGTAGTGAAAACCAATGAAGTCTAGAACTGATATTCAAGTAAGAAATAAGATTAGCTTATAGCTTTCTGACATCACATCTTCCCAAAGGTAGATGATATTTTTATGCCATAATCGGTTTGAAATGACAATTCCTCCGTACAAATTAAGCAGCTACCAATGAGAAATAAAAACTAATCAGCATAAAATTGTCATTAAGGCATTGCAAGTAGCAATTAATTCAGTTGAAATCATGGGTAATGTATATAAAGTTAAATATTCCATAAAAATACTCCTATTGGATCCTTTGCCCCAAACTTCTTTCCTTCAAATTCGATACCCAAGCTGACAATAATTTCTATAACTTATAAGATTTTGTCTGTACTCTATCCGTTTTTCAGTATTGAGTGATTTAACCCTTTGACTCTCACGGAAATTTTAGTTTCAATAACTGTTTGAAGTTCTTCTGGAGAGCGCAAAACATCTCAACCATATTCCCAGAAATGGCATTTCATCAAGCAGACGGAAGTTTTTAAGTCTTGTATTATACTGGACAGTTGGCTGTTACACGCCTCTTCAGGCTGATGGGTAATGTTGCCCTCTGCCTGAAATTGCTGAAGTCTGAAGGCGCTGACATCAGAAGGCTTCTGCTTGACGGAGTCAACAGTAATCATCCCATCGCTTGAGCCGCCAGGCTTGCACAAGAAGTTGGACGATTAGTGTTTGTTTTCCTGGTTTCCATAAAACAAGCTCGACTCTCGCGTGATGTCAGTGGAAATGAAACAAGTTTTGCTTCAGTGACAATTCTATTTAAAACAACATGCAATGAAGGGGCAATAGAGCAAGAAAACTAATATAACTTGGTGCCGCCCGACATTGACGGGACATGGTGTGAGGAGAAGGAGGTGGTAGTCGATGATAAAACCAACGATAACAATAGCTTCCAGTCACATACATCAGCTCTTTGGAGACAAAAGAGTCAAAACATCATAACACTGTGCATCTGAGCAGCTCTTACTTACTGGTTTACCCTTACAACAGCATTAAGCCAAAGCGAGTACGAAAAACAAAACAATAAAACCTAAAAACAATCTCTTCTCCGAACCATGTGGAATCTCTATAAGAAAAAAGTAACCTACACCTCAGAGTCATTCCCTAGTATACTCTGATAGCACCAGTTTACGCTTCGTTATCTTTATCATACCTTCTGCAATAAAGTTGCTTTGCAGCTCCAGGCTCTTCTCATAGCCCCTACATTGAACTCCGTCCATACCTTCTAGTCCATCTGATGTCCCCATAATGAAGTCGGTCAACCCTTTGAAACCTTTCCCATGTCCGTTCTGATGGAGCCAGCTAGCCTCCCAGCCCACTTCATCTTAACGTAATGGCAAGTGTCAGGAGACGAATAACCCAATTGGAATTATTTGCTGGGAATGGAATGATTTAAAATAAAAGTATCTGGCAGGTACTCAAATTTTGCGACTATTAATGAGAAAACGGGCCTAGAAATTATCCTTTCTTACCTGATACTAATTTAGTTGTATTATCAACTCATTAAACCTTGAAAGCCTAGAAAAAATTAGTTTATTATTTAAAAATAGTTATCTAGGAAACCTTTTAGGCACTTTATATCGATTTGCGCTGGAGACCGCATGAAGCCATGGAGACAGGTGGGCGACCTGCATTATATTCTAACAGAAGGCGAACACCGCTGGCTTATTGGTCCCAATAGCTCGGTCCTGATTTACACGCGCCCTGTATTGTAAGCTTACCTCCATCTGCAGTCCGCGGCACAGCGCGTCATCTCCCGAAATGAACAGCGAGGGCATCGATTTCCGATCGACCCACCCAGCCGCCACGGAGCTTTATGAAGGTGGTTCTCGCTAGGACGGTCTTGCTCTCGAGGAGTATATTTAAATACAATGAACCAATATTAATGCAGCGAGTGTAAATCTGGCGATGCGTACATGTTAATACTACATGTATGAACCAAGCAATGAACGAATGAGAATAGAATACGTGTGAACCGGACGATGAACCAACACTAGGACTGTACATATGTGTAAATCACGCTATGAATTCAAGTCAGTAAACTGGGTGTGTGATTCCCTTCTATCTTTTCTGTGAAATGCGTTTAAATCTCGTTGCAAGAATTTGGATAGGAAGCCAGAACATTCAATTGACCTATAGAGTGATTTAGTAAAATTCTAGTTCTTTTAATGTGTATTAAAACTTCTCTGAATGTGTGTCATCAGCTATATTATATTTTTTCCAAATTATTTCCATATTCCATCTATAAAACGGTTTTTAAAAACTGGTGTTTTGCTGGAGTAAATTTGTCCCAAATTTTCGAACTGTGAGGAATTGAACTGACCAAAAATTACATGAGCGTCTTTTGCTAACCCAGAAAGCGATGCTCTCTTGCCAATCTTCTCCCATTACGAAATAGGTGACTCAAGATTTGATATAGGGAAAGATGATTACTGAATCAAGAAACGTATGAAACACAAATTTATTTAATGACACTGCCATAGTTTCAAATATTTCTTCACTAACAAGGTGCTTGAC
>VCRD01002093.1:0-30337 GCA_006783055.1 Trinorchestia longiramus
CTGTTTCTGCGTATATACTACCTTTTTCATTTCATGAGCCCTAGCCAGGTGTTTCTCAGTATGCTTCGTTATTTATCTATTATGTGATGATTAGTTTTACCTTATTGAGGATCGACCTGGATTTGATTATGGAACATTTCCTCAAATGTAATGATTGTTAATTTCATTTTTGACTATTCTAATTTACTTCTCATTGCTATCCATGGAGGGTTTTGTACAGATAGTACTTCTGTTTTGCTTCCTAAGGTATGTTGCCCTTTAGTAAACTTGAGAAATATCGAAGAGAAAATTGCGACGGAGTACGTACCGGACTGGAACATTGAGTGCAGTGACGGTGCCCAATTATGAAGGACTATAACATTCACTTCAATATCAGAATCTTCTTTTGGAAATATTATTCCGCGTTGTTTTTCAGGCAACAATATTATTGGTTGTTTTTTCGTTATGTTAAGGCTATATAAATATTGTAGGAAGACGAGACTGCTTACAAACATTGTCGTGTTCGGTATAGAGTGGGGAGGAAACAAGTATTCGTACGCATACTTTTTTCAAATTAAAAAAAAAACAAGTAAAAAATGAACATGATTTCATATGTATAACTTTATAGAAATACATAATGCTAATATGTACAAAAAATAAATACAAATATATTTAAACAGCTGTAAATAATATTTTCCACATTAATGGGGAAAAAGAGTAATCGTACAGTACAACAAAAATACATATTGCTCTAACATTAAATACTCTGTAGAATAGCTTTTATTTGGTTCAACCTCAACCGATCTCTTCCTGTAGGTCACAACTAATGATTTGCAAATTTAATTGGTATTTTGTTCCATTCTTCCTGGCATATGGCCATAAGATTCGTAATGTTTGATGGTGCTCTCGATTTTATTTGAATTTTCAAGTACTGCCACAGATTTGCTATTGGATTCAGATCCGGGGACTGATTAGGCGATTTTAGGACATTTACACTACAGGGTGTCTCAAAAAAATGTACTCACCCTTTAACCGTTGCTAACATGCTGTCTTCTTTGTGTTGCAGGTGTGAGGTTCGAACCTTTGCGAACATGATTCTTTAATTACATTTAATCATGTTCGCAAAGGTTCGAACCTCACACCTGCAACATAAAGAAGACAGCATGTTAGCAAAGGTTAAAGGGTGAGTACATTTTTGAGACACCTTGTATTATCAGCAAACCATTTTTTCGTAGATTTCGTTGTGTGCTTAAGATCATCATCCTTTTGAAAAATACAATCTGGAGGAAGTTCAACTTTCTCAACAGAAAGTATTAAGTTTGCTACCAAAATATCTTGATATAGTGCGGCATTCATTCTACCGTCTATTATTGATATTTTACCATGACCCTTCGCTGAGAAACATCCCCAAACAATGATGTGGCCACCACCAAACTTGACAGTTGGAATGGTGTTCTTAGGGTTGAAGGCTTCACCATCCGTCCTCCACACATGGTTCCAACAATTATGCCCAAACAACTGAATTTTGCTTTCGTCTGTCTATAGCACTCTCTCCAAATAGGATTTTTTATTTTCCTTATGTTCTCGGATGAATTCCAGCCTGGCATCTCTGTGTCTTTCCGATAAAAGTAAAGTTTTACGAGGGGAGCGCAACTTTAAACTATTCCTGTGAATTTCGTTGCTTATTGTCCGTTTGGTTACACAAGTTCCTGATAAACGTAGATTATCGTGCAACTCTTCACGGGTAACCATTGGATTTTGTGCAATTTCAGGCATTAATTTCCTCGATGATCTTGGAGAAATAATCGTTTTAGCACGTGTTTTCTTTTGATTTTCTACTGTTTTGAGTCTTTTATACCTTGAAATGAATGAACTGATAGTGGTGAATGGAATATCAAGATTGTCAGTCATGTTCTTGTAGATTTTACTTTTTTTCTAGAGCTTGACAGTCAGCTTTTGTTAATTAGTCAGTTCTTTGTCTCTTGCCATGATGAGAACCTTATCGTACCAATGCCAAATGCTGAATGATCTGTCGCTATTTTTTAAGTCCACAATAACTGCACTGTTGACATTATTGGAACATTTTAGAATATTTAACTTGAATAGTTAAAAATATTACAGCAATTTAAATGCTTTACAATCCAAAATGTGTATTTCGTTTTACTGTACGCTTATTTTTTTCACCCATTTATATGATAAATGTTATTTACACATGTTGCAATATGTCAGTATTATTTTTTGTATATATGAGTATTATGCTGTGGTGCCTTGGAAATATCGTAATTAATTTAGTGCGTTCTTGGAGACCATAATTAAAAAAATACAATTAATATTAGTGACATTTTATAGTTAATTTTATATCCATTTCACGCCGTTTGTGACTAGTAATTGAAGGTAAATTTTAATCGTCGCTGTAACTTCAAATTATAACCCGTCCATAAAAGATCACAGTCAACCACGAGCCTTAAAACTAAGTGCCCAGCAGTTCGGTCTCAGCTATCACTCAGTTAATACTACTTGCACTTGCGTTTCAGTCTTTCTCTCTTTGAAGGGTTTCAGTCTACAGATCTAAAGTTCTCGATCTCAGTTCTCAATTTTTGGTTCTTGATCTTGGCCCTAACTTCCGCTCTAATTTTGATGGTGTTCATTAATAAACCTGCAATCTACGAAGACTTTCGTATCACTGCCCTCGAAGAACACCCACAAAACGACTACAACAGAAAAATATCCGTTTCCAAAATGCATCCGTATAAATTTATACATATGAAAACCATGTTCATTTATTACTTGGTTTTATGAAAAAATCAAAAAATTTATGTATAAAATACTTGTTTCCCCTACTGTATGTGAAATCAACAATAAAAGCTGCATTTCATTTCTTCACGATATACATTAAAACATTCCTGTTAGATGCAGTTTTTCTTTCAAAGTTATTTCATTTATAGATAAATAAGGGGATGGACATAATGTATGTTCCCTTTTACATTATCGCACATGTGTAAGTTATATAATAAAATTATTTGGAGCATGCAATTTACCATCATTGCTAAATATCATTAAATTCTATTTTCAGAGCACTCGTAAGTAGATATAAATCAATCAACTTTTATTTCTACAACTATCAAGATTTCCTCACATAGAAAATTCAACAGAATCGAGTATATCTACAACTTTTCATTTTACTTCGGCTTATGAAATTATTCTCTCGGAATCGACCATAAAAAATAGTTAATTTCTTACCTGTACAAAATTAACCTAAATATTCGAACGACGGGATTGGCCCTCATTGATTTCTTCTCCTAGTTATTCTGAAGATTACAGTTTATCGGTTCTACCTATAAAATCCTGTGAAAATAAACACATAAAAATATTAAACATTCGCCAGATATGCATACATGCAACACATAACAGTCAACAGAGTATGTTTTAACCACGAATCATACCTGGTCTAGACTTTACAACAAACACTACACGTCATATGTTCGTGCTAGCTAAATACTTCAAGGTAAAAGACTCCATTTACCAGACAAGTGATACACTGCAAAGAGAAATGTAAAATATAAATGTGGAGTTTGCGACATTTGTGTGGAGTTGTTAGGACTTTGCGTATTCCTAACTTTTTGGAATTCACCCACTTTTCAACGATGGTGTATTATTTTTCAACATGTTTTTTCAGTGCTATTATTTTATGTTCAGGAGACAATAACAACAAAATGAACTTTAGAAACACTAATTTAAAGTGACAAATTTTCTCTCACGAATTAATGGATCTCGTTTATTTTCGAGTTAATGCAGCACGAACATTAGGAAATTTTTACTTCGACTTAATATACAAGGTTTTCTATAATTATTATTACATGTAGAAAAAAATTCGAAGATTTACAAGAACATTGTATTATATTCACAATATTTTTGCATTAACTCAATTTTATGTCATATTCCAATGACTGAATATTTAGACAAACTTATTGCTGTTGTACAGTTGTATATGGTAGGAAAATTTCCAACAGCTATTACTGCAACTTTAAAACCCAACGGAATGCTCGCAAGAGAATGTTGAAACGGTTCAAATAGACTGATAAGTATTGGCACTGTCTTCCTTCGAACTGCAAGAATATCAGAAGGGGTAAATCAGCAATTTGTTATCGAGCAAAAAAGGAGTATGTATCTGTCGAAATCATGTCCACTATTCTCCTCAAATACTTGTATCAAAAGAAACGACTTAACGAAAACTCTGGGCAAACGCCTTTGACAAGCTAAATTCCTTCTCTATCGTATACGCTAACATTATGTCCGGCAAAATTTTTACTTACAAAATGATCAAGTTAGGTCTAGGACTGGTGAAGTTGACACACGAGCAGTAGTCGAAGAAAAGAAGTGGAGTCTGCGATGGTTTGGACTACGGTCACTGAATCCTTAAAAAGTCTGTTAGTTTCTTGATGGGAAAAATGTTGAAATTAACCAAAAATATAACCACTACGATATTCTTGCAGACCATTGTTGCCTTGAGCTATAAACCATTGCAAATATTGTCAGCGGCATTTTTATTTTATTGTAATTTTTAAATATTGTCAGCAGCAATGACTAGGCCCCTAACACATCACCGAAATTCCAGTTACAACATTGTTGAAGGGTTTCTAAATCCTTGGTTTCAGCAACATATCGCCAAAATTTGGAGTAACCGAAACCAAAATTTGAAAACAAATGAGCCAAAATCTCTTAAAATGTCATTTTCGGTTCTAGTAGGTTTTCCTCTGAGCGTCTTCAACTTGTTATCAACGCAAACGGAGGTCACATTGCATAAAACGGTTTAATTTCCAAATATACATGCTTAATAATTACTTCCTTTGTGTTGCATTTGTTTACATTTTTTGATTTAAAAAACATGGACTCTATAAGTTTAACGTTTAATACTAAACATCCCCTAAATTGGGAACATTCTTCATGGAATGAACAATTACTCTATGGAACGGGGAAAATAATATGAACAAATTTCTTCACCTAACATTGAGTATACCTTGAAAAGCTGCAGTAAAAGCCTAACTTATCATTACTTGGAGATTTTTGACAACTGTACAGTCGGCACTTGTTTTTTGTTTTCTCAATATTTTTTTATCAGTACGAGAATTTATTTACTGAAATGATCATTTGAACTCTCAGGAATTAGTCAATTCGCTGTGGTAACACGAATTGTGTCTGTATGTTCACATATTTTATGTGCATGAATTAATGAGATTTGCGAGCATTTAAATTGAATTTTTCAAGGTAAACATACACACACACACACACACACACATCATTACATAGTCATTTCAAATTGAAGGAATCGAAATTGCCAAACATTTAATGACACGTTATTCATCAATGAGGTCATTGCAAGAAATGAACAATCACGACAATTTAGTTTAGCAATATTTACTTCAACAACCCACGTAAATGACACATAAACATGTCAAGGATCAATGTATCAGGTTATCCCATAAGTTCTGTCCAGATTTTAATTTTTTTAAATTATACGAATTTTGAAGAGTATTTTATACAGTAATGTTTAACGGAACGGAACATTGTTTTTATGCTTAGATGCACTTAAATTGATCGAATTTTATCTCAGAGAACAATAAAATTAAATTTTGTTTGATTGAAATCCTGCTAACATAGAAGTACCCAAAAATCCTTTGAGGCACATAATGCTTTATGAGTTCAAGAAAGGAAACTCAGCCACCAAAGTGGGTAGAAACATTCAGTGAGCTTATGGAGAGGAATGTGTAAATGAAAGAACTTGCAGAAGATGGTTAGCTAAATTCAGAGTTAGAGATTTCACCCTTGAAGTTAAAGATTGAACCGGACGTCCAGTTGAGTTTCATGAAAAGCTTCTTGAAGCAGCCCATGTAGAAAATCCTGCTTTATCAGCTGAAGAATTGGCAGTGGTTCTCAGTTTCAACCATAGGACTGTTCGTCGTCATCTTCAAAAACCTGGAAAAGTTCCTAAACTTGGAAAGTGGGTGCCTCGTGAATTGTTTGTATTCTCAAAATTCGAACAGAACTTATGGGATTATCTCATAAAATTAATGCAATCCTATTGCCTAATTTCACCGATAGTAACTACCTAATTTTGACCTCACACTGAATTGTACTAAGAATGGCACGCTGTTAGTGCGTGACCTCCCTGGTGCTGGCACAGTTGATTCTTTAAATGTGATGGCTCTTTAATTTTCCGTGGGTTTAAAGGATGCTACTGGTTTGAAATACACTAGTCGATATTTCCATGTCATTAATGTCGTCGATTTTATGAGATATAGTTTGTTACAAAAATAATGGCTGCTCGAAGGTTTGGGGTTTGAAAAGTAATTTTAACACAACTTTTTTAGTTTATTTTCGATGAACCTTGGCTTGCATAACAATTAATGTGTGCTCATTAATATTTTGTAACTTCTTTTCAGACAGAACATAATTTTGAAGGATAGAATCCCTCCATGATGAACATGACAAAACATGACCTTCGCCTACTTATGTTGCACGAGTTCAAACTTTGGCACAACGCCTCCGAAGCTTCTGCCAATATCAACCGAGCATGGGGAGAAGAGTCCACAAGGGATCGGACAGTACGAAGGTGGTTCGGGAAATTCCGGAGTGGTGATGAGAGCCTTAAAGATGAAGAGGGTAGAGGACGTGTAGGTAGTCTCGAAAACGAGCAATTGCATGCGGTTGTTGAGCAAAATCCACGTTAAAGTGTTAGAGAAATGTCTCAGACACTTGGCGTCAGCATTGCAACAGTCTCGCGCCATTTGAAGATTATTGGAAAGGTGAAAAAGCTCGATAAATGGGTTCCTCATGAGCTCAATAAAAATCAAAAGCTTAGGCGTTTTGAAATGTGCTCGATGCTCTCTCTGCGCAACACCAACGATCCCTTTCATGACCGAATTGTCACTTGTGACGAAAAGTGGGTCTTTTATGATAACCGTAAACGATCAGGTCAATGACTCGATCATGATGAGCCCCCCAAACACTTCCCAAAGCCAATGTTGCACCAGAAAGATTATGGTGACTGTCTGGTGGTCTGCAATAGGTGTTATTCACTACAGTTTTTGGGAGTCAATGAGACCATTAATGCAGAGAGATACTGCAATGATCTCGCTGTTATGCATGCTCGATTGAGCGAAAAGAGACCGGCATTAGTGAATCAACGTGGTCCAATTCTGCTCTATGATAACGCGCGACCACTTGTTGCAAGAATGACCGTCCAGAAACTCAGAACAGGGATACGAGACTTCACCACATCCTCCATATTCTCCAGATCTTTCACCTACTGATTATCATTTATTCAAGCACTTAAGCACATTTTTGGATGGTAAAACTTTCAGGTCTAAACAAGAGGTGGAAACGACCTTCAAAGATTTTGTTGCATCACAGCCATTAACTTTTTATCAATAATCTCGTAGTCCGATGACAGAGATGCATAGCTGCTCAGGGTTCATATTTTGACTAAGTTTGACTTCTCTATTGTTCATTTACCAAGGATTAAATGCATGCTTCTGAAATCGGCCATAATTTTTGTAACAACCTATAACTAACAAAGATGTTGAGTCCAAATTGATAGCTGATGTTGATTCTAATTGACGATGAAATTTCAAACTTCTCCAAACTCCCACATTGACAATATTTTTTTCCAAATAGGCCTGAACATCTTCAGTAAACTTCCCCAAGGAGTTTCTCCCAGAATTCAAGGAACAAGCTTCTCCAAGGATTCAGGCAAGAACCTCCCACCCTACAAGGCTAAGAAAATTTTCCATAAGTACATGACTTGCTAGATATGCCCTTCTACGCTTTACTGTTTTATGGTATATTGTTTCTGTTTTTCTATTCGAGTAGTATTTTCACCTCCATGTCGAGAAGATCTATTCGAGAAATATTTTTACCTCCATTTCGAGAAGGCTCTCCGTCTCTGACTTCTTGTAGGTTCCTGCAGAAGACTGTCACCAGATGTCATTCGTCGTCGCCCTCTGCTTAACTTGCACGCATTGTATCCACTTCCTATTTGTGAACTATTTAAACGTGGAACGACCAAGTGGGCCTGAGAGGCCTAGTCTCAAAATTAACAAGCCCGTAAATTGTTATTAAATATTTTTTAAAGACCAAAATCTATGAATTTAATAGCTTTTTATTCATGATCATAAAACTAAAATATTAAATACGTAGCCTAAAATTTTATTGCAGATAATAAAAACAGAGTATATTTAACGAAGTGGGCCTCCAAACCCCAAGCTTTCTATAGAACGAAACAAGTGTTTGTTGCATTACGTTGCGTATGCTGTGAATGTCAGAACATGTTCTAATGTTCAGCCTGTACGCAGAGCTCTGTTACCTCAATACCAGTGCATGTTGTAACTTGTACGAAATAGTGCCTATATATAGGGTTGGGAGAAGTAGTCACATTATTTTATTTTGCTCATTACTAGGAGGTGGTGCAACTGAGAACATGGCTTGGCAGATTTGACGAATTAAGAAATAAGGTTGTTGATTGAATATGAACAAAAAAGCAGTATTGATGAAGATGACGATGATATCCCACCTGAAGACGACGGGGAAACTAACGAATTTTTATCAAATCATGAATATCAGCAATCTTCTGAGGATGATGATAATGAAAGAACTCGGGAAACCCCTGTTATGAATGATAGTAATGCATCGAGTTTCTAGTCAAAAAATAACGTACAAACCTTGACAAATGTTCCACAGACATCATCATTAGGACGCCTATATGATCATAACATCGCGCGTGAGAGAGCGGTCCTACAAACTATGCCAAGGTGAATGTAGTAACTTAGCTGATGCTTTCTTTCTCTTTTTCCGAAATTCTTTGCTAGAAAAAATTTGCACGTACACAAATAAAGAAAGGAACCAAAAATTTGAAAAACGGCGGAAAACTTTGAACAAAGAAGAAGTAAAGAAGCTTATTGTTATCCTCCAGCGTATTGAAGTTTATAAATCAAAACATGAGCCTATTTCACAACTAAGGAATAAATTAGATGGCCGCCAAATTTGAAATGAAATTTTAGCAAGGGATCGGTTTCAGGAAATTGTACGCCCTTTGCATTTTGATGATGCTGCAGAGAAAAGAAACAATAGATCTTCAGATAAATTCCAACCTATGAGAAACGTATTCGACATGTGGAACAGTACCTTGCAAGATGCTTTGTTCCTGGCGTTAATTTAACTGTAGACGAACAGCTCGTTTCTTTCCGTGGACCCTTTTACCAGTACTTACCTTCAAAGCCCGGGAAGTAAGGAATGAAGTTTTGGGTTATTTGCGATAGCAAAACAAGCTACCTATTGAAGTTAGATGTTTGCAAGGTTAAAGAAGTCAATGAGCCAAGAGCTTCCAACCTAGGCACTAATGTCGTGTTTCAACTGTCTGACTCATACAAGAAAAGCGGCCGAAATATTACTTGTGATAATTTCTTTCCCAGCTTGCAGTTAGGAAGAGAGCTTTTGCAGCAGAAACTGACATTAGTTGGAACCATCTGAAAAAATCAAACTGAATTACCTGCAGCCTGCACAAATCCAAAAGAAAGAAAACCTTGAGCCACCATGTATGGTTTTCAGAAAGATGCAACAATTATTTCTTACTGCCCTAAGACAGCAAAAGTAGTTACATTACTAAGTACCATGCACAATGACGAGTTGACAACAAAAACAAGCCAGAAATAATTGAATATTATAATTCCACAAAAGGAGAAGTTGATACGTATGATCAAATGGTGCGATGCTACAGCCTCATAAAAATGACACGTAGATGGCTGATAGTGATATCGGCAAAAGCTTAACAGTATCAAAAAGCTTAAGCAACAAGAAATACTCAAAAAACTAGCATAATTACTGAGAATAGAATAGAATGAGGCAATAGGAACGAACCATCTGGCCCATTCTTGGGTCGGTATCCAAGTCCCATGCCGTAATTCTAGTCGGCTATATTCACACACAAAACAACCATGACGGCAGTGGGCTTCGAACCCGGGTCTTCCCGCATCGCAAGCGGGTTCGCTCACCAGTCGACCAAGCTGGTGGTTTCAGTTGAGTGCAACAGTTACTGAGGCACAGTTCAGTTACTTGCTGGTGTTTCAATTGAGGAGCCACAGCTATCTTCATCTGTAGCCTTGCACTCATCTCCACCCGTTACAAAAAAAGAAAACGGTGTCATATGTGTCCTTCCAGCAATCACAGGAAATCTATGATGTACTGCCATAAATGTCAACAAAATATTTGCAGCTAACGTGGTGTAATGTTTTGTCAAAACTGTTTCAAACACTGATATATATATTTTTTTCATAAGTATTGTTTTACATTTTGTTTTCACATTTAGTTTTGTTTCCTACTAATGATGTTATACTGAATAAATTTATTTGTAAAATGTTCAGTTGAATGATTTGAATGAAGTTTTGTTGCTTATACCTTTAAAATTGTTGATGTTCGTTTTAAGTATATTTTAAATATTATTTTGTGTGTATCTTTATTGATAATTATTAATGTATTAATTATTATTGTTAATTAATATTATTAATTTAAATATATTATTTACAGTTGTCTAATATTGTATTAATGAAGCTCTTAAAAATAATATGAATAAAACAAATATGATATATATGATTTTACTGCTATCTTGTTTGAAAGGAAAATAATTGAAAAGTGACTGGGAGTCATAGGACCACCTCGTCTCCAATGCTGATTATTTTTATCCGTCGTTTAAGGGTTAAAATCGCTTAATTTTCCGACAGCTGCTTATATAATCTTCTGGTTTCAGACGCCACGCTCTCTGGCTTCCTAGCTCCTCCTTACTGCTGAGTTTCTCATGGTTTTGGATCAATTGTTAAAGCATAATTCACCTGCTTGTGTTTTACTGGCTTGTTACCCAGTCTGCTGATCCGTTGTGATGTTTATCAACTTCTTAGGGTCGCAATAGTCGTGACCGTTGCAGTGCCATTGTTTATGTGTGAGCCCCACACCCATGTGTTGTATGACATGTTCCCTATACATAACACATCCACCTGATACCTACTCACGTACACTTATATATTATTACACACGAGCACTTACATACCATCACAGTTGTGAATTTTACAAAATATTCCCATCTGTTTGATTCTTGAGTTTTTCAAATATTTTCTTTCATGAGCTAATTTGTCTGTTCGTTACGAGGGCATACTGTTATTTTGAGAAGTTGGCACAAAAAATTAATTTCAAACTACAAACCTCAAGTACACAATATACTTTTCCTGTCTCAATTACATTAATTCAAATTTTAAATTGTTTTCGAACGTACAGACCATACCAGGTATCTGTTTAAAAGTTAGCAAATTCATTACAAAGGCGAAAAAATACGTATGTGAAAATTATTGCAATACAAGATGAAATTTCTACATAGAAATTTTTTACTTTATTCAATACATCTTGAATGGATGATGCACGGAGCACATCTAGATAATACTTGATTTCTTACATTGTTCACGGAAGCACAACTTCATCAATGGTGGCAAAGGCATTACCAATTCTTTGCTTTAGGTCAGTCATGTCCTGTTTCTTTGTTTTACATTTATACGATACAATTTACACAACCACTCAAAAAAGAATCCCGTAATCTCTGGGGAATGAAGGGGTTAAAAACTGGCCCATCCTATACAATTCAGCTTGTAGGAAATGTTTGATTGAGAAACCAAGGTGAACGGCCAGAGTAACCATGAAAAAGGTACAATGGCAATGCGTTTTTTCGTGAGGAGTAGCCATTTTTTAGGGGATCGTTCAGCAGTGCTTCTGCCTTTTTCATAGACAGGATGCCTGAAACCATGAATTGTATTGTGATTGAAAATGTAGATAACCTTTCATAGAAGCAATCTGATATAGATATCTCACCAATTACAAATGTAATAAAATTGTTAAATTATAAACAGTTTCACTTCCATCTAAGAAGTGTACTGTTACCGCTCATTTTTATTCTTGTCTTGATCAGTTTTTTTTCAAACTGGGGTACATTAGGACCTAAGAGGTTTTACGTGAGCCTCTTAGGGGTTATGTATGAAGTTCAGTTATTGATAACCTAAACTTTAGAAGTTTCTAACGACCGTAGCGGTCCACTGCCCCAACCAGCTACCCACCTATTTCTGCTCTGTCTTATTACTAAGTTCGTTTAATATTTGTTTATTTTTATTGAATTGAATAATACTTTTTGATTTCAAAGCAAACATTGTAATCTACTAATTGACTGTTGTGTGAACACTAAAGTCTACAGACTTTTCGTATTTCTTCAATAATTTATATCGTATGAGCTTGTTTGCCTGGTGTAATTGATACAACTACACTTGTTCCCAAAATTTGTTAACATACCAAAGTGAAAGTATAACCCGACATGAATCAAGCATGGTTCTATTGAAATCGATCACAGAGATGAGGCTCCTGGTACGTGTGTGGTCTGCATGAAAACACTTTCCAATTAAGCTATGAAACCTGACCCACTGAAACATTCAAACTAGAAAAGACAAGATCAAAGCTGCTTCCAGCGACTTTGCAAGCATGTGAAGGTCCAGCGCTTGGACAAGTTTAACTAGATTCATCAAAAGATAGAAGGGGTTGTCAGAGCATCACATGAAGCTGCTTTCCTGGTTTCCAAAAACACTGTGAATACCGTTGTTGAGTCTCACGTCGTGTTAGAGGCAAATATTTAAGCTAAGCACGTGATCGGAGAGGAGACGGTGGTGAAGTTGAAAAATTTGTTCTTTTTTAACAACAATACACAGCGTTCGATTGAAGAAAAGGCAGACAATGTTGCTGGATTGATTGTGGAGTGAGAGCCTAGATTTCAGGTTCACCATTCCATTCGATGTGTTGACGGATGTTACTAACTGCTCTCAAAGACTTGTCGGCGTTCGCTTCACACAATATATTGCAGTGAACACCAAGCTACTGTTGATTCAGGCGCTATCCAGTACAACGAAAGGAATTGATGTTGTCAACATTTTGTGGCTGGAATGAGATGGATGAGGAAAATTTGATTGGTTGAACGACAGATCTGTTTATGCTTGGTCGAAAATTATTGTTTCAGGCCCGTGTAAAAACTGTGTTACCCACTGCCTCCTTTGTCCTCTCTTTCATAAATTTTTGTCCCGGTTCCAGACTGAATTTTAACATTAGGGACGTGACATGTTGTGTCAGCATTACTAATCCATTCTCCATTGATCCACCTGAACTGCCCGTTGGGAGCTGGGAGCAAGAGGCGTTCATAGACAACTGAAGGGTGGAAAGCACTAGTGGACTACTTGCATTTTTTCCCATGGTAAATATAATATATTTTCCACGGGAAAAAATGCAAGTAGTCCACTCCCGTGCTGTCGCTAACACAGCGCAGACAGAAGCGATTACGATCCAGTAGTTTACTATATGAAGGGTGGACAGCACTAGTGGACAACTTGCATTTTCTCCGGTGGGAAAAAATGCAAGTAGTCCACTAGTGCTTTCCACCCTTCAACTAATCTGATAAGACAGCAAAGACAACACAATGAATGATGTCCTATAGGTTTTTAGGTTAGCATAACCTCAGTATACCCAACACTAGCTGCGCTGTTCTCCAGCTACTGATTTTCTTTTCTACATGGTGTGCACAGGGGTTCTCAGGGATGACGAACATAAAGTTTGAAGGCTTGTACTGTCTTGCTGCGCAGTCCTGATTTTTGATGTGCTGCAAGGAAAGTTATCCCACGCTTTGACCAGTTAGTGGAGAAGAAGCAGCTGTGTTACTTATATAAAAAATAAATAAATGATTTGGGTTCTCTGGTGTTGGTTATTTATGTGTTGCATATTTGAATTAATTTTTATTTATCGAAATGGAATTTTCTAGACATAAGTGGTACGCTGCAGTGCCTAGTAACCTTCAAGTGGTATATAATAAGAAAAAATTGGGAACCACTGGTGTTGATGTGACAACAGTTAATCTGACTTAGCAAGAATTAGTGTTAAACATTAGTTATATCAATTTGATAAAACTCAGTTGTTATTGCTTCCGTATTGTAAACAAAAAATACCATTTGATTAAAGTAATAGATGGGAGAATTTTTTGACCAATGAGGAATGTCGATCATATTTTTGGGTAAATATTGAAGCATAACAACTTATGCAAGGAGAAAGATACACTATACGTAGATGCACAGGACGGTAATTGTAGGGTTCATTTCGAGGATTTTAGATTTTGTATTACTTTATAGGGAAAGTTGAATAATATTTTCATCAATATAATTATCACACAAGCAATTGTCTACATTCCCAATAAGCTACATTTTTTCATGCACGGTAAGGTTGATTACGCCACGGAGAAAGCTCGCTCTGATGCACAGGACCAAAATTTGAATACAATTTTATTGAACTCTAATGTAACCCCATTGTAGCAGAAAATAGGAAACATATTCTCACTTTTAAACATCACACAGCTTGCAATTAATCTATCAATTTTTGCTGAAACTGACACGGAAAGAGTCAAGAAATTCCAATGGAAGCAATGAACTAGCATAAGTATTCCTAGAGGCTCATACCACAAATAACAAATCAACGCTTTCTACGACGGACACTGAGGAGGACGCTATGAAATCTAAACACGTGAGGAAGAATTCTATTTAACTTTCCCAATCTTGGGTCATAACAAATTGAAAAGTTTCAACAGTCCATCTTGAAATCTTCATACATGTTTAGGTATATTTGATCAACATCATTACCTACTGTACATAATACACAACATTTGCATTTTTATAGTCAAGGCAGGTTAATCATATCCAAGAAAGTAATTTGTTGCACATATTTCTCCGCGTGTGAAGTATAGAATTCTTAGAGTAATCATTTATTATATTGTATCAAACACAAAGTTATGCAAAATTTGGCAACATTTTATGGTATAACAATACATAAATGGTTTCACTTTAAAGTTTTTTTGCGATTTGTCGTTGGATAGCTAGACCATCAAACTTTCGAATAATTTGTTTGTAATAAATAGGACATCCCTAACATTAATGTATTGAAGTTAAAAACTACTTATTCAAGTGCTAACATGATATGAATAAATTCAAACTAAAGTTTGTCATTGTAGTGGGAAAACACGGACACATCTACTGTTATGAATTTTAAGTTGAACGCTTCAACTGTTTGATCATTACTCGTATAAAATTATAACGTACTGAGTGAAGCTGATTTAAGGAACAGCCTTAGTTCTATGTTAAATTCAAATTCATTGATTAGACAATTCTCAGGTAACGTTTTCACAAAAGTAATTTTCGCATTTGAAAGCTCTTAGGTTGCCAAATAGTTTAACATTCCATATATTTTCATGTTGCGACTGATATATCATATAATTCCAATTGTTCGTCTTTGACTCATTATCAGTTAATTCCATAAATTCAAACTTTGTACGTGCCCTTCAAATTGAATTCATAAATACTTCATTAAGAATCGTATTGCTTCGTTTACCAGTTTTCATCGGCACAAATTAAAACATTCAATAAGTTGCAGCAATAAATCACCCAACATGGAACATATGTCTGAAAATCCTCTCTGGTAAAGAGTCAATTTTTGGGAATATGAAAAACGCTAGTGCAATTTCTTGTGCTCACAAAAACATGGTACGTAGCAGGGAGAATTACTGAAAACATTGTTTAATAAAAAAGTTTCATTTTCAGGAAAAAAATCTTTGTAAAACCGCAAATGTTATAGGACTTTGTATTTAGTTAACTACGTTGTTAAAAGATATTTACCAGATAGTGTTAAAGTTCAATTTTTGAATGGAAGCTTGAGAAATGCATTCGTCGCTCATAAAATCAGATATAGTTGTGCAGGAGCTGAATTAATTTGAAATGGCTGTGATAACCGTAATGTGATAGGATTTATCACCAGGAAACGGGAAAACATTTATGACAAAAAAATTTTAAACATTGAGTCAAAATGAAAGTAGTACAAGAGCATCATGTTTCAAGTCACTCTGACTTACATATTACGATCAAAAATTGGATGAAGTTGTCACCGAATTTAAAATAAAAAAATATTGTAAATAACCATCATTTACACAATAATATTTATAATACACGACTTTCGAGTATATGCATCATGTATCAGAAGAAATTGAATTTATGTTCAAGATGTTATCAGAAGCTGATATTGACCGTTTTCACAATGTCAGCCAATTTTCGCAGTTGAAAAATAATTTCACGTACAATAGGTCTTCGATTTGCATCGCAGTTCCGTTACTGAGACACAGAGTGACCTGAAACCCCCATAAGTGTGAACCCTGTTTCTTAAAGGAAACCAAAACTAATGAAACAAAAATGTATACAGTTAATTAATATAAATAAATAAATGATGTAAATCAGCCCAAGAAAAATATCCCACCATAGTAGATCCATTGCGCCTTAACACACTTAACTCATAGTTCCTTCCATTATTGATAATGGAAGGCTTCTTTCAGACTAGCGTTCAACTCTGATGTAGTGTCTTGCATTTTCTCTTCTTTGCTTCAGAGAAGTAGAGAAATCCACGATAACAGCAGTTACAACGGTGTTTAGAAACTCGGGTTTAGTGTGGGTAGTCTCCAACATATCTTATACAACCGCAAGACGGAATTCTTTCTGTTCTGCAGAAGCTTTGCCACAAATTTAACAGCTACTGTGTGCATATTCAACTCATCACGGGAAACTGCATGAGTGGAAAATTTACTGGTCCCAAATCAATTTGTAGTACAGTCCACCAATGATCTAAATTACACTAACCCACAAATTGTAATTTTGTCTCTGCTAATTCGGAATCGTAATGAATTAATTTTGGCATGCTGATTTCAAATCTGTTTTCAGATTTGTCCTAGCGCGTAATATTTTTAGTAATTTAATTATATATATAATATAATTTATAAAATATTATCCATTACAACTTTAAAAATATAATAATTAAGACGTTTCTTGACAAAGGTTTGTATTCAAGTTACCCTATTAGGTATTACGTACATCTTTTTGAAGACCATAGAACATATTTTTTGGATATAGGTAGTTTTCACTAAACCATACTGTGAGAAATTTTCACAAGGCTTCCAGGAAAGGTTGGAGAGCTGCTTCGCTTCGCGAACTATAACTCCTGCGATGGCAGGTGTCTTCGGGAGCCACTAAGTAGGGAGTTGATCTGTTCCGCTGAGACTAGCGCTGCGTTACCTGTTTGCATCTCTCACCATATCTACACAAAGATATAGCCTCTACAAAGTAAGGTAAAGTAAAGCAAGATAAGGTTCACGAGGAACGTTTTACGTACGGGAAGCTGCTCTCTTTGGAACAGTTTAGGAAACCAAAGTTAAGAGGAGCAGTCTTCCTAATAAATCGAGGCTCTGAGTCAAGCACTCCTAGAAAATTCAAGTAGAATAAGTATTTCAAGAGTAGCAAAGTCCGGCCAAGAAAATTAGCAATTTTATGCATCAACAAATTTGTAAGGAAAATTAACTTGCACTCGAAATAATATTTAGTAAAGGCATGCAAAATTGTAGAAAGTTTCAACTGCAGATTTCTGCTTAATCCAGGTGGGAACGTAATACCTGGCTGATTGAAGATGAGTTGGTTTAATTAATATAGATATAGATATAGTGAGAGACAGAAGCAGGTAACGCCGCACTAGTCTCGTCGGAACAGATCAACTCCCTACGCCGTGGCTCCCGAAAACACCTGTCATCGCAGGAGTTATAGTTCACGCAACGAAGCAGCTCTCCAACTTCTCCCGGAAGCCTTGTGAGAATTTCTCACAATATTTTCAGGAATGTTTGAGACTCTTGCTTTTGCACCAGTGAGGTGATATTGGGTACTCGCGCTGTAGGAACAACAAGCAGTTAGTTGAAACATCCTCTATACGTTCTTTCCACCCCTCTGATACCCTGGTGGAGCCATTGATGTGGGTGATATTAACTAATATCACCCATATAGGATGGGAAAAAATCGAGATGAGAGTGCAAAAAATTTATTTTAAAACACATCCGATACATCATAGCTTGTTAGGCCTTCAGCATATTGTTCACTAGTTCTACATAATTGCCAACCATGTGATTACAGGGCAGTTCTGCACCATATCGGCATATGAGTCCCATGCTACCAACTCGAATGGAGTTAGTTTATTGCTGCATTCCCTATCACGAATCCATTCTCTGATCTTTGGTTTACAAAAATGCTTGTTTTAAGTCCGGCATCAGTTTTCTTTGTATCAAATTACTCTTTGAGATCCTGGAATACATTGAAACTACGAGCCTGTGTTTCAACAAAATTCTTAATAACGCCAGGTTTAATAATAAGGGGTGGAAGATAAATCTTCTCTGAATGTGGCAAAGACAGGTGATACACATTGTATCGGCTAACTGTGTATTCTTCTCTTTTTGGCCAATTTTTGACAGTATTATGATTCCTGTCTTCACGACTGTCTGTTAGACCTAAACACACAGATTCTGATACGTTCCAAAAAATATTTCATAGAGTCATTTGTCTCCGTTATCCCAACAATATATGCAACAGAAATCAACGTTCTTAGGTTGCGATTGAGTAGCAACACAGCTTTGAGGCTAGTAGTGCTTGCTGTAAGGGTTTCACCCCGTGTATTCGTTGTTCGCCTCAATATTTGGAGATTCTATGCAAAGTAATTGAAGTCCCAGTGCCGTTACTAAAAGAGATCATTATCGTGTATCCTACTATAGGTAAATGCCAGTCATGAAAGTTTATATTTTTTATTAAAATATATATAAAATTTTTGACAAAGAATAGTAAATAATTAAATTTACAAAAACTTGCGGCATGCTTAATGCCTTAGGCCAGTTAAATTAAAACATAAAGGCTGAAGGAGGTGTTCCATTTCATGTCTAGGGGAATCTACCGATGAGACGAGTTTAGTTTCCTGGAAACGATTATAATATCAAGATCGATAAGCCAGCGAGGTGGTTTCTATACTTCACTCCGATATTGTGTTCTCATATAAAAAGATAGTAATTGTAACATACTTGCGCAACCTAGTGATTGCTCCCGCAGTCATCACTTATAGGCTTCAATCCAGACGCTCTATTTCTGTTCATCAGTTACTGCTAATTCGAACAAGAAGCAAAAAGTACAGACATTATGATTTTGAGCAAACCCCACACTTCCAATAGTCCCCACTTGATAAGGTCAATGTTTGTTTCGTAGCTTATTCATGAGGCCATTTATATCAGTACAAAAACAAGCCCCCTCTTCTTCACTATAAAAAGGCGGCTAAGACCTCATGGCTCTCACGAAAAGTGGACATTTTTTCCTATCATCTAAAAGATTCAATTGCTGTAGTCTGGACCCCAGCAGTTCTGCATTCGCTTTTGACAGTGAGAAATTGCTCTCCAAATCATTCAATTTTTCCTAATATATCAAGGGGATTTTATTTTCCACAGACTCATCCACATGCATATCATCATCATTGTTATCTTCCTTTTAAAGCCATGAATCATCTTCTGTAACTGCAGTACCTGATGGAGGAGTCAGGATTGGTATTTCTATGTTATGGGTGACTGGTTTTATAGCTGACTCAAAATCTGGATACACAATTTTTGGCCCGGTCTTATTTAAGAATGTCTTAGCATTTGTCATACATAAGCAGCAATCAGAAACATGATTTATGGGCACATCATTGACAAAGCAAGAGACCTACCCTCTCAATTGCCTTTTAACCAGTGCGTGAGCCCCGTATAGCACATAGTGCAAGATTTGTAATGTGCTCAGGTCTTACTTTGGTAACCAACTTTAGAATCAAAATAATCATTGTATGATGTTTTCAATCATTTGGTTCTTACTTTATCTGGAGTATACCTTGTACAGAGATGGCAGAAGTTGTCTAGGCTATTAGAACATCCCCACCGATTCATGATTTCGATTCAGTTTGCATATATTTTGTCATAAATTCCAAATGTAAAGTAATTAAGACATTTATTTGAAAAATCCATCAAACACTGTATGTGATACCGTTTCAACACAACAACAATAACACCACTACATACTATCATGATTAAATCTAATAACAGAAACACAGGAATCAAATTCACAGAACAAATCGTCTAATTGTGGTAGCCGATGTAACACTGCACAGATGCGTAACTAAAGTTTATGCTTGTAATTCTGGAACCTGACGTGATATAATAATATTGAAAAAAAATTTGGAATAAGCATTCTTGGTTTAGTACAAATGAAACTCTATTGATCAAGTAAAAAATCTTTGTTGACTAGTGTCATCAGATGTTCCACCCTGTCAATAACAGTTGCATTCCAAGCTACTTGGGGTCCCCGAATACGCTGGTCACTCGTCACTTACGTGCAACCACCTATAGTTCGATGGAACTAGTCCTTAATTCGTGCTACACTTGTATCATCGTCTCCAAACGGCTGCAGAATCTTACAAATTGTTTCGCCTTGAGAATCATCAATTTTTTGAAAAAATTTGATGCAGTACCTTTTTCCAACGCTTCAGTAATCTTGAAAGAAATCAAAATTCGACGAACACTTATAACAGTGCCTCACTCAGCGGTCAGCAGGCAATGAATGGCAATTTGAAATATTAGGTTGTTACAAAAATAATAGCCGCTCAGAGGTCTGGGGTTTGAAAAGTTATTTTAACACAACTTTTTTAGTTTATTTTTCGATGAACCTTGGTATGCATAACAATTAATGTGTGCTCATTAATATTTTGTAACTTCTTTTCAGACAGAACATAATTTTGAAGGCTAGAATCCCTCAATGATGAACATGACAAAACATGACCTTCGCCTACTTATGTTGCACGAGTTCAAACTTGGGCACAACGCCTCCGAAGTTTCTGCCAATATCAACCGAGCATGGGGAGAAGAGTCCACAAGGGATCGAACAGTACGAAGGTGGTTCGGGAAATTCCAGAGTGGTGATGAGAGCCTTAAAGATGAAGAGGGTAGAGGACGTGTGGGTAGTCTCGAGAACGAGCAATTGCATGCGGTTGTTGAGCAAAATCCACGTCAAAGTGTTAGAGAAATGTCTCAGATACCTACTTGGTGTCAGCATTGCAACAGTCTCGCACCATTTGAAAATTATTGAAAAGGTGAAAAAGCTCGATAAATGGGTTCCTCATGAGCTCAATGAGAATCAAAAGCTTAGGCGTTTTGAAGTGTGCTCGATGCTCTCTCTGCACAACACCAACGATCCCTTTCTTGACCGAATTGTCACTTGTGACGAAAAGTGGGTCCTTTATGATAACCGTAAACGATCAGGTCAATGGCTCGATCGTGATGAGCCCCAAACACTTCCCAAAGCCAATGTTGCACCAGAAAAAGATTATGGTGACTGTCTGGTGGTCTGCAATAGGTGTTATTCACTACAGTTTTTTGGGAGTCAATGAGACCCTTAATGCAGAGAGATACTGCAATGATCTCGCTGTTATGCATGCTCGATTGAGCGAAAAGAGACCGGCATTAGTGAATCGACGTGGTCCAATTCTGTTCCACGATAACGCACGACCACATGTTGCAAGAATGACCGTCCAGAAACTCACAGAACTGGGATACGAGACTTTACCACATCCTCCATATTCTCCAGATCTTTCACCTACTGATTATCATTTAATCAAGCGCTTAAGCGCATTTTTGGATGGTAAAACTTTTAGATCTAAACAAGAGGTGGAAACGATCTTCAAAGATTTTGTTGCATCACAGCCATTAACTTTTTATCAACATGGGATAAATAATCTCGTAGTCCGATGGCAGAGATGCATAGCTGCTCAGGATTCATATTTTGACTAAGTTTAACATCTTTATTGTTCATCTACCAAGGATTGAATGCATGCTTCTGAAATCGACCATTATTTTTGTAACAACCTAATACAAATTAAATATTCAAACATGCGCATAAAGATGTCTCCTTCCACCGAGCACAGTGGTGCTTCCTTAGCGTGTCTACATACTGTGCGTGGAAAAATTCAAGGTCAGATACTTTTTTGATAGTCTTTGTATTTTTAATGCTGATCCAAACCAACTACTTCTGCAATTGTTGTACGTAGATGTAAGTGTTAATTTGACTATGAATATGGTTATAATTGGACCTTTATTTTACATTCAATTTAACTTGATGGAATAGGAATCGTTTTCGCTAATCGCTGTAGGTTAGAACCGCTGCAAACCACGAACTTACTGTGAAACCACATACGAATTGATAAATATCTTTCTTATACTCGTGCTGTAATTTACTGGTTGTAACGTGCAGTTGTCTATTTGCTGCAAAAAGTAAAAAAAGTTGTATCACCTGCATATGCGAGCATAGGTATATGCTTCATCACGATCGGAAGAAACAGTATCATTATAAAAAGCAATAAGGGAGATAGGATTATTCCCTGTGGTGCTTCACCCATGCTTCCTCACAGAAAAGTTTAAACTTTTAAATAAAACCTGCAAGAAGCCGTCAGTCTGGTATGATAGCAGCCAACGCAAAATTTATTGCTGCATTCACCATTGACTGAGTTCGGAAATAACTCCAGTGTCAGGTTAACTAGTGCACAAATAGACCTAATAATTTGCTTTTGTTGTTGAATGTGAAACCAACTACAGGGTCCAATCGTGCAACTTAATCAATTATCGATAACTGTGGTCTAAAAACTCCGTGCATGCTTCCAAAGGTACCATGCCGTTCTAATTAAAGGTTCAATCTTGCTGCATTATCATGCGTTTCATCAGTTTCAGCAACCAAAAAAGCAATGATGTAAGGCAGTAAGATCAAACTAAAAGTTAAAGTTTTATCAAGTTTGGACATGATGGTGATGAGGACAAGCTCTTACATTCTGAGAATCACACATGCATTTAAGCAATAATTATGTAATTTGTGAGGACAAGCTTTAGTTTTATTAAGATATTAGACATTACAAATTCTATCCCAGTCAGAAGTAAAGTCTCTTAGTGAAGTCAAAAAAGTATTTGTTTCACCAGTTGTGATTGGTTCATTTATTTAACTTCATTCAGCATTCCGTAAGGGAAGAGTAGGTGCGAGTGAAAAAACTGTGAATGTGATGTTGGAGAAGGAGATCTTAGTATTTTTCATAAAGATCAAACAATGTGTTAGCCTTAACAGCTGAGTTACTAATTAATGAATTCTAGGATACAGTGTGTTACCAGTTTTACAGAAAATGGTTCGTAAAGTTTTACTCAATTTCCTACCAAATATATGGCTGTCTCAGCAGTAATTTTGTTCCAAAAATTGTCAGAAAATGTGTTCTTGGTTAATATGATTTTAAATTTACCTCTTAACTCACATCGCTTAACTGTTTTTAACACGTTGCCTCTGATTGCCTGATTGGTGTAAAACTTCACATTGTACGCATAGTCACTAGAAGGATCTGAAAAAATTACAGAACCTAACCTAAGTGGTACACATACGTACCACTTCAGAGTCAACGTGTTACATTAGCTTCAGATAGCTGAGTGATCAAAGTTCTTATAGCCCATATGTTTACTTCCACTGCTTCAGCCCATCTAGAAGTCCAACAGTTCTAATGGTGAATGAGATGTATCATGTTATCCGTTCAAATAACTAAATGGAGGTCGAAATAAAATTTCCCTTGAAGACAAGAGGAACTTCTTTCAGGTTGGATATCTCAGGCATTTATGGTTGATGTAGCACAGACCAGCTTTTTTTATTTTCCACTATTAAATTTCTAGATCATTGTCCATATCTTGTTCTGTTGATATAGTTGCAAGAAGTTGGAAGGTAGAAGTATAGATGAGTTTTGGTGGATACTTTATTAAGTGGGTAGGCACGGAGAGGTAGGCAAAGCAAGAGAGAGAGATCAGTGAGTAAGATTTGAATTTGGTTTTCTATGGTTGTTTGAAAGCTTTCAAGGTTCTCTCATATTTCTATGAGCTTCAAGTGCTTCTCTCTAACGCAAGTGGCTTCCAATCATAGACAAGAAGAAACATGACACGGTGTTGAACCTTGTTCATCTTTATGGGTACATAAGTATTTTCATATATTAAAATGAGTCGAGTACAGTAGAATTCCTTATAACCGGCAATCGCTAGCCAAGCTTTATATATTTATTCATTATGTTCTTTCCTTTTTTAACTGCTTTAAGCAATTGATATTGTTTTCCTTTTATGTCTAGCGAGTCTATGAATTGTTTGTGGTTACTTGGGTGATATTAACCGGCGATTGCAAAGTCCCATGGGTGCTGGTTAAAATGACTTCTACTGCATTTCACTTTTTGATTACATTAGACACACTGGATTTAAGTACAGTACAAATAGTGCGTAAAAGTTGCAAATGAAAAATATAATCCTGGATAATCCATCGGATTTTTAATGTTTGAAGAAGCCCATCATTGTTTTCATGGTAAACCAACGTTGGTCGTGAGTATTGGAGCCGAATAATCACGAAATACATAACATAATCTACCTATATAAATGTTCATTATTTTTCAGACCATTTTCACAAAGTATAGTATTTTATATGTTAAAGGGCTCGAGCTTGCATTTAATCTAGATACGTAATATACACGAAACCATTATGCTCTCTATGGCCCTGCATATGATCATCAAGCAAAGCCAAATTCTCAAATTGAGCGAGATTCGATTGAAAAAATAAATAAAGAAACATGAACTCATAATTCAAACAATTAAAATAGTTAAAGCGCTTGGTGGACACTAGCCTGTTGAACTTAAATAAGTACTTGAAACATGGCCGAGGAACTTCAAGTCTGGCAAATTACTAGAGTACTTGTAAGGAAAGTTGCATATGCCCCTCGTAAATAATTTGTCTCTCCAGTTGTGTCTGAAGAGGTCAGAGGGAGGCTGATATTAATAACTGGTGCCTGCTACTAATGATAATACTAATATTAGTGGTGTGTGCCGCTAATTAGCTTTTCTAACTGAGTTTGCTACATGTCAGTTGTGTTTGCAAACTTTAAATGTGTATAAAACTTTGTATTTTTTCAACTAACAAATTATAAATACGTATTTTCTAACGTGTACTGCATCATGCATCGGTAAGTTGTCTCTGAATTTCTATATGAAAGTAAAGTTGAGGTTCAGGGGTACAAAGTCGAGATATTGTTGACACATTGTTTCATTTGGCTACATTTGTTTAATAACTTCCATGTTCTCGTTAGATCTTACAATGATTCAGGTCAGTAGGTTTTTGAAGTTTCAGTCTCTTGAGTAAACGCTTCATGGAAGCCTAAAATATTTGGTTTTTGGTTTCCAAGAACCTGTTATGATACCAAAATTGTAACTTTGCAATGTTTTAAAAGAAAACTGTAATTATTTACTTTCTGTGACCAGATTTAACTTCCATAATACTGCCACGCATTTCAAACATGTGATATGACACTATGAAAGCTTTCATAACTGAAATGCGTGCATTCATTCTAGTTATTTTTTACACCTTATTTGCGCTGCCATAATGCCTCCGAACGAGGTAAAAAACTTGTTTTTGAGTTTCAGTTTGAATTATTTTAATGCCTTCAATTGCAGGGCAAAAATTTCAGCGTCAGTTTTTAGAGAATGGAAGGCCACACTTAGCAACATTTTTCAACTTCAAAGTTCATGCACAGGTGAGGGGAATATTCCAATCTGAGTGAGTTCTGTCGACACAACTAACAAAATCGAGAGCCCTTTAAACTCGTGTACACGAGTGTTTTGAACACATGTTGCATTGTAATGACGGGTGTATAGAAATGAAACTCGATAAATAATCTAAGTAAAAGTCCACTGAATTTTCAGTGTTGAAAATTTTAATTACCATGCACTATCTCTTGATGTCTGCACGACAACACTTTCTCCCAGCAAGGAATATAGAAATTGAATAAAATGGTCAAAGCCTTCGATTGAGAAAGGTGCATCTAAATTTCTATCACATATATAAACTCAAGTTCAGATTAATATTACCATCACTTCTACCTGGGAGTTACAGAATTGTAGTTCGTGCGAATGACCATGTGGATATGAACAAGCAATGCATTTTCCTTGGGTAATATTAAAGTATCGTTTGCATAGTACAGCCAAGTATTCAGTAATTAATTACTGAATATAGACAGACGTTAACAGACAACCACCATGCATATTGAGACTACTGGTTGAATTTAAGGGCCTCAGGATTGATATTTCAGGCATTTTGGATTAACAATAAATCTTGTAAGACTGCAAACGGAACATAAATCACTTCCTGTGTTGAATGAGAAACATTTGATAAAAAACACACCAATCGTGAATTTGCATTCATCAGATTTGAATATTGATAACATCAGTAGTACACGAGAAGAGCCTCTTGGTACAATTCTGATTTAGATCTACATAAATTTTCCATTTGCGATTTACAAAATATGGAACGAATATACAGTAAATAATACAATTGTTCATTATACAATTTGAGATTACTGAATTATCATAGCGTTTTACTTCAAAGTCTTTATTTGCTTATGGATCATTTAATCTTATCCGTATTTTGTCGAGAGATTCCTTTCGTATACTACTATTCTATTATTGCAATATATGTTGTCAATCATAATTGTGATAACATAATAGCTTTGAATTTGCTTCACATACACCACTGCATCAATTCATGTCATAACCCTCCCTGAAAAACGGTTTATGAAAGAAATAGTTCAGATAAGGGGAAGCTCTAGGGAACGTGTTATTTTTCTGTTGTAATTATTTCGTGGGTGATGTTCTTCGAAGGAATTGATACGATCGGCTTCGTAGCTTGCAGATTTATTATTGGACACGATCAAAATCAAAGCAGAACTTAAGGCCAAAATCAAAGACCGAAACTGAGAACATGAAATCCGTAAACTGAGACTGGAACTGAAACTGAAACCCGTAACTGAAACCTGTCCGGATAAAGACCAATAAGTAACTCGAAATAAATACAGAATTTATCAAGAAAAATCAATAGCACAAGGCAACTTTATAATACAACTGTTGAGTAAAACATTAAAGCATCGTACTTAATAAGCTGGCTGCTACAGGGAACATAAAACGAGATATCGATAGACAGCTTCTACCCGAGGCCATGAAATTTAATAACCATTTCAAAATGGCTGGTCGATCTTTCAGTATGATTGTCATAAAATACCCGAACATAGAGACTTGAGTGAGACTAAATTAGACAATGAATTTCATAGCTGATGCAATAGTTCTTATTCAAAATGTTCTATATTGGGATTAATTATGAATCTCAGAGTAACGCCAATCAAAGCACGAACACTTCAAACACAATTCAAATCGTTTGAATTAAAACATAAGCACAATGAAATGAGATGTTTGCCATAAAATCCGTCAAATACACATGATATCAAAACTGATTCAAAAAGGAAATCTTAAACTTACAGAGGAACATCTAGGCTCAGCAAAATGACAAGTTCAAAGAATATCTAGCACGTAAGTGAAATGCAAAACTCTCTAACACATTGTTAATAGAAACTTACCAGTCAAAGAGACTGAAAGCGCGAATAAAAGTGCTGTTCACTGGGTAACGGTTGCGAGGAAACTGACGGGCACTTAGCCTATAGGCTCGTGGTTGACTATGGTGTTCTATAAACGAGGGTTACAATTTGAAGTTTCAACTACGATTGAATTTTTAACTTTAAAATACTAGTTTCAAATGACATGAAACGTATAAAAATTAACTCCAAAAATATTACTAAAATACATTATATTTTTGTATCGAACCTAAGATCATTCTAGATTAATTACGATATTTCTGAGGAACTACAAAGCTTTCTTTGCTAGTTTTTTGTGGATGTGACATAACCAGTTGTTGGCAGCTTTTGCGACCTTTTGATGAGGCATGAATTCAAATCTCAAGAATGTCTTCGGGTTCTTCTTCTACACCGCCTGAAAAATTAACAATTAACTCTGCATTAACAATAGTGAAATAATTATTTAAAATTGTTTCTTGTATTGGTAGTTGCACAAGATATTCTTTCATACATTAATGAAAAGACTAATTAACATTGCATTACCAATAAAAAAGATTTTTCTTGAAACTTCATTTATAAAACTGTTATCGAACAAAATAATTTTCCCATGTCATCGAACAAGATAATTCTTTTATTCAAGCATAATTGGTATAAATTAGACTAAAATTATCCCCGACTGAGAAAAAACTCATCATGAACTCATCTGCACATCTTACTAAGGAGCCCAAGACATGATTTGTTAAGATGCTTGTACTTGAAGTGAACGATTTCTTGACCTGAAAAATGCAAATATGTGATGTCTGTGTGCAACATTATTTCAATTTCTACGTACTGTCTCTATGTGATTGCAAATGGCTGTATGTATCATAAATATGTTACTGCTGTATTGTGAAAGAGGAACACATCAGATAAAAGCTCACTGTTCTTCATCTGCAAACACGGGAGATAATCTAGCACACGACGGCCGGTCAAGAAAAAAATTGTGTTGTATTTTTTAAGTTATTATAAGTAGTTGATTCTTTAATGCAATAAAAATGATATATGCAAAATCACTAGACGTTGTGAACAGTAGAAATATATTCATGCATAAAATGCTAAGAAACATTTTAAGAAAGTAATGACTTTAAATATTCTACTTGAAGAAATGACTTCAAATAAAAAAGATACAAAATGAGCAAAAAATGTGATATGTTTTGTTTTGCTTGCCATATTGCAGGTAAGAAATTTAGCAGGCATAAGAAGACTTTAAAGCATAAAAAACTTAAACAGAAACTTCCTTTCTGATTCATATTTCGGTAAACCTAAGTATTAATATGCGACTTGTATAAAAGAAGTGACTAATAAGTATACACATAAAAAGTCTTTGAAACACTTCAGAAATACTTATGGATGCAAATTTAAAGGGTTTAAAACAGCTGTTAATGACAAATGCTTGGATACCTATTCTTTAAAATTACATTTATCAATTCAAGACTTTATAGGTCTTAGAGCAAAACTATGATGTTAAAAAACGAAAAATTAGATGCATAAAGAACAAAATGAAAAAAAATTGTCGGCAAATTATATCACTAATTACTTGTATAAAAGAGCACTGAATAAAGAACTACATATAAAAATGTATAAAATTCAAGGTAACAATTATCAACAATATACCTACTACTGAAAAAATATGATTGCATTGAATATTAAAGATAAAAACAACATATACTACCAGATGTTATTACTGCATTAGCATCAAATCATTGGAGAATAGGCATGTTGAATATATATTCAAAGTGATAATATGTAATAAGACTACATCCAATAACCTGGACATATTATCAATTGAAAATCAAAACTGTCTGTCAGAAATAAAATCGTTTCTCCATAGTGAAAGAAGGGGTAGAGGTCTTATAAATACAATGCAAGGACTACTATAACCAGGACGTGCATCGCCATGTAGCTGACTACGGTAGCGGAGGCCATTGTATTCTTAGTAACATAACATTTTCTATCGGACAAATTGATCAAATATTCCTTCTATTCCTTCTAAATATTCCTTACTGTGAATTTTAAATGGTGTAAAGCACTGTAATGCTTTGAAATACCAATTTAAACGGACTTAAAATGTATTTTTGTATGAGCTTAGTGGCCACTTTATAGAAAGCCGAGTTGCTGCAGTTTTAGACTTTACAAGTTTATTATAGTTAAACCTTTTCCAAAACAAACAACCAAACATACAAACATTCACGCATATAAACAAACAGACATAGAAGCAAAAACCTACAAAACTGCAGCGATTAGTCAACTAACCGGGCCTTCTTGACAGAGGTATGAAGGACTGCATTCTTCTTCTAGTCCTTCTCTGAGGGGTTGACAGCAAATTTGAGGGGTTGACAGTAAATTGAGTGAGTGTAGTAGTCGTCAGAATACCGCTTTTCTTTGAATCGTACAGTTCCTTGACGTCTGCAAATGATGCCGTGTTTCATTGTCAAGACTGATTTTCTGGCCCTTCTCACTGATCCAGTTGTTGCAGATGCAGTTGTTTAGCAGATGTACTGTGTCAAAAAGGAGAAACCAGACACGCTCGTTGTCAAGAGGAGGCTTGGCTGTGGTACTGCAATTACCTAGTGATTAGAATAGAAGTGGCCTTGCAGTCTCGGTTGTTCTTGGCCATGCCACTCAGCAACCCACCAGAAATTGAAACAGTTCGGCGAATCTGTACTTCATCTACGAAGAGAAACACATTCTTCTGTTGCAGTGTCTGGACTTTGTCAAATGTTTCCCTCAGCACCTGGTCCTTGTCAATAGATGAAGTGATGTACTGCAGCTTGCGTTTGCATGGCAGCACCAAAAAGTCTCTGAGCTGTTCATAATTACACTTCGGGTATGATTGAAGAGC